>CM035848.1:255392991-255621954 GCA_020510985.1 Pholidichthys leucotaenia | reverse complement strand
AACCCATGGTCTGACCTCCAAATTGACTGGGTAGGTCCCCTTCCACGGTCAGCCAGAGGAAACAAATACTTCCTCACAGTCACATGTGCTTTCACCAAATGGGTCGAGTGCCTGCCTGCTCCTAATGACACGGCAGAAACCACGGCCTACTTGTTGATGAACCACGTATTCTCTAGGTTTGGTCTGCCAAGCCGAATCAACTCTGACCGCGGCACTCATTTCACCGCCGAAGTCATGCGACAACTGTGGGAAACCTTGGGAGTTAAAGCTAACTTCCATATTAGCCACCACCCACAATCCTCCGGACAGGTTGAAAGAACCCACCGAACTGTGATCAACATACTGAAGAAGTATGTTTCACCACACCAAAAAGACTGGGATGTAAAGCTCCCGCTGGTCTTAATGGCCATCCGAGCCACACCCCATGAAGCTACGGGGGTGTCACCTTTTGAAATGATGACAGGCCGGCAAATGACTTTGCCCCTGCATTTACTCTACCAACCTGGAGAAGCCAGTGTTGCTACAGCTTACACTACTCACCAGTACTTGACTGACCTGACCAAACATCTCCGACAGACTTTTGCCTTTGCCCAAAAACATTTGGACCGATCAGCTGAAGGACGCAAAGCCTACTACGATCAGAAAGCCTCACATGACGAACTCCAAGTGGGAGACAAGGTTTTCTATTATGCTTTCATTCCTCAGACAGGACAGACCAACGCACGAGCAGGAAAACTCGCTCGGAAGTTCCTCCCCAGGTGGACAGGTCCACACACGATCACAGATAAACTCTCTCCGGTCGTTTACCAAATCAAAATAAGCAAAGGTCGCCAGGACCCCATCTCCAAATGGGTCCATCGTAATCAAATCAAAGCTTACAAAAACCCCATGGGACTTGTCGGGGACAACACTGTTCCATTAAGTCAGTAAACAAACCTAAATCTTGTTTGCGCCCGATAGATAACTGTTAGCTGACGATCAGCCTCAGACATTCTCGGTCGCATTTCTCTTCCTCAATCAGGTAACTGCATTAAACCTTCAAAAGGAGAAAGTTAACCCAAACTAACTGACTTCCTTAAAATCTAACCTTAAAAGACCCCGCAAAATTTCTTTCAGTATCATCAAGTTACTATTTCAAAGTAGTACAAACAAAATCAACAACATCACTAGCTTAAGTCAATAATCACAAAACCCTCTAAAGGTGATAAACACTAATAGCTTAGAGCTCAGCCTCTAACAAAGTTGTTCCACCTCTAAGAATAACTTTCACCTACCACTCAGGTACCTCAAGAAAAGGAAAACTGACAAGAAGCTCAAGATTAAAATGACTCACTTCTATTTGTTGACCAGGACGATGGCCCTCCTGTTTTTCAGTTTAGCTCTCTACCTAGCACTCTCACCTACCTTCGCCCAGTTAGAACTGGACAGAACCCAAACAAGAAGTCAACAATCCTTAGGTAGATTCTCAACCACGGCCTCATCATTAGGGCCCCTTGCTACCCTTAGCACGTCTACTGTTAAATCAGTCAACACCGCTACACTGAAATGCCAGACAGTTGAACCACCAACTGTTACCAAAACTTTGCAAGATACTGTGTTGGTTTTGAATGTTTGCTCCAAAGCCTCATTCAAACTCAACAAGGTCTTGGACTTGTCACTCTTCATGTTAGAGGGTGACCTTGCTCACCCACATCTAATGTCTGTGTTTCTTCGAAAGGTAGCTAAAAATATTAGACTTTCAGCTAACACTTTGACAACGAGTCTGCCTTCACCGCTTCTTGCCCCTGTTTCAGATGTCACAAAGTTATTCCTCATTGCCACTCAAAGAACAATGATGACTCCCCATGCTCGCTCAGTCTTCCAGAACAAAGGTCTCAAGCACCCTCTGAGTAAGACCTCTGTGGAACCATGGTTTAGTACAAATAAACCAATTCAATTCGAACCTCCTTGAATTAACTCAATATTGCTTAACCTAAACATCTACCTCAGATAAGCAATACATTTTTGTTTTGCATTCTTTGTTGTGACTTTTATTTCTCTTTATTTTTAGAATTTTTAAAAGTTATATGCATGCTTATATACAAACCTATATTTTTATATATGGCTCTTGCACTCCATTTTGATTTTTGTACCCATTCAAACTATTTTTTTTTTTTTTTTTTTTTTTTACAACTATGATAGCTATTTCATTGTAGACCAAGATTCCTACCTCAGGTATGTAAGACTACGCACTTATTTTTGTAGCTAGAATTTTTGAGTCATTTCAAGACCTATGCCTTAGCTTACTACTCCAAGTCAATTTTATAATCTACATTTGTCCATATTCAAATTAATTTTTGAAATTCATGGAAGTCCTTCCAGTAAACCAAAGTCAAAGATCTGTACTTAGTAATAGATACTGTTTGCATGCTAGTGTGTATGGACATCACACAAACCTTTTAACCCAGTATTTAGGTCAAGTGTTGCCAAGGAGACGAAGCTGCCATGGATGTGTACCGACGCTGACCGATGCTCACCATCGCTACAAAGGGGGGAACTGTAGCATCATCGTCCTCCTCAAAACCAAGACAAGATCACTTCTCTCCAGTTTACAGGAATTTCAATTTATTCATTACACAGGAATATCACCTTTCTGCCTTCTCAGGAATATCACTGGCTTTTTGCTGACTCATGCAGGCTTCTTCCAGACCTGACCAAAGATGCTTGCTTTCCCAGGACCCCAATGTAAACAATTGCCGCTTGCAGAGATTGTAAGGATCAGAGTTTGCTTTTAAAGGCTCAAAGGAACATAAAACTCAGGAGACCAGACCTCTCAACATGAACACTGCATTTGATAACGTACCTTTTCACAGGAAACCAATGTTTTTAAAAGAGTCATAAACCACTTAATCTGACGGTTTTATAGCCTATGCTGTCCAGGCCTTCGCCAGATACTAAGGAAATCATCTACAGCTCAACAGTACCTCCTAGCGGATACCTACGGAATGTGTTTTCAGTACGTAGGATGACTTTTAATTTGTTCTAAATATTAAGTTTCTTTCAGCTTATCCTGGATCCTAAGGACACTGAAAATCATCCCCCTTATCACCAACCATGGTTTGCTGCATGTTCTGCTGTTCTAATCTTGACCTAAATGTGAATGCATGTATTATAATTATGTATAAGAAATGTTATATTCATGAGTGTTATTGGAGTAATGGTATAAATGCATGATCACCATATATTAGCCAAGTCATTTAATTTAGTTAGATTTTATATTGAGCATTTATCTTATAAGAACTGACTGTTGATTTTTCCCTCTGAAAATTCATGGGATGGTGTCTCCATTTGGTTGGCTGCTCTCAAACAAAGAAATGTTTTCACATTGGATAACAGCCATTTCAAACTGATTCTGAAAGAGTAGATTGGTCGTTTGACGACTGACCTCATCAGTTTTACGACCCGGCGAGGTAACTTTAAAAGACAGAAGTTAGATTTGAGTACACAAAGACATGAGGAAAAACAGGGTTAACAGTTGAGTCACAGCACAGTTAAGAGTTTTGAAAAAGTCAGAGATCAGACAACAGGCAGGAAGATTAACTAGAAATAGAATTAAGAATTAGAAACACAGAAAGAAGAAAGAAAGAGATTTTGAGAAAGATTAGGAACTAAATTCAGATTAAAGAAGCAGAATAGTAATCTAGATCTCAGAAGAAGATTTTATTCCACCGTTTCAAGGCCCTGTGAAGTTTTATTTTATTCTCTGTATGTTTGTCAAATCTTTTCTTATATTCTGGAAACTGAGGAGAAACCATTTTTCTTTAGAGCTCGTCCCTTTTTAGAGAATCAAATTCTCAAACTTTTTCTTTCACCTCAGAAGCCATTCTTATCCTAGTAAATGTTTTTCTAACACTTTTTTTTTTAATGACTTTTCACGCCATTAAAGTGGACCTTTAATTTGCCTAGTTTAAAGTGAAGAGACTGAGAAGATTTTCCTTCAGTTTTTTTGGTCTATCCCGCTACAAGAGACCCCAAATTTGGATTCTTTTCCCAAGGACTTTTCACGCCGCCCTGAGACAAAACCACCCACGGCTGCAAATGTCTCTTTGAAGGGCCCCCCAGCTAAGTTATCGCCCCACGGCTGTGAGTGAGGAAAGCAGCCGCTTCCTCCCGACGTCCGAGCTTCAAAAAAACCCAGCGGTACCGACCAGCGGGATTTGGACCTACGGCCGTGTGTGAGTGAGACTTATTTCTCCTATTTCTGGGTTAAAACGTGATGTCCTAACAATTAAATTACAATTGAATATTGCCCGTATTTCAGGGCTCAATTAGTCTCAGCCACAGGATAGAACTGTAAACTGAATGAAAACTTTCAGTCATTTTTAAGTAACTTCCCTTAAATTTTGTAGATTAATTCAGGAGTCATTTTTAGATAATTAGCTTATGAATTTTCCTCATAAAATTGCAATGTTTTGTTAAAACATTCCAGTCTCATTTACTGTTGAAACATAAGTCTAGTACTCCTTGGTTCTGCAGAGGTGTAACGCTGGATTTTATGTTCAGGAACTCAATATCAGTTGATGTGATATTTTACGCTGTCATCATCTGAATCTGTTTATTCATCATTTGAACGCCATGTCATGTAACCTGAATGATTTTAATAAATGAGTGAATAAGAGCAGTTGAAGCGTTTTCCTTTCGCATATACAGGTTTCCTAATCACGGCAGGACAAAAACTCACTGAAACTTTGAGACTGATTCATTAAGCAATTTAAGGTACAAAATTAATTAAAACTAAAGTTAATTTTATTGTCCTTAGGACTGGTGCCCCTTTTACGAGTGCTTTTATTTAATTTAGCTGGTGTAGAAGTGATGGTTCAACTCCGCCCCCCTTTCACACCCACTATTAAATAAAATAAATAATTCCTGTACCTTATGACAAATAATTTTATAGGCTCTTCATCCTACAGTAATTTAATATGAAGTGTGGCAAAAGATGTAGAGTTTTTCCCAGTCAACTATGTCTAAAACTTGGATTAAGTACAAACAAAATTGGAAGCTTGTAAATGAGAAACTGCCAACAGAATATTTCTCATATTTCAACATAAGCATCAAGGTCTAATTTCCTTTCATGTTTACATTCATGTGGCTACCAGAAACATATGTTATAATTTACTCATTGCATATTATGTAAAAAAAAAATGCTACAATGGGAAGTACATGTTTCTCTACTTGTTTTATAATTATTACTCACAGTGTATCTTATTTCTATATTTTTTAGAGTAAAAAGTCCCAGGATTTAGAAAACAGCTTGTTTTTCAAACCCAGTGTCAACGCCTCATCATAGGGTGCTTTGTTGTTGATGCCCTGTGATTCGCTGTTGGGACTGAGGTCATAGTTGCCATAGTTGTAGTCCTTTCAGTGATCTTACACAAAAAAAGAGCTGTTGCAGACAATGTGGGCACGCTCAGGCTATGATGGGAGACTTTCACTCAGTCAGTGTTTGGTGTAGCACCAAGACAGTTTTGTAAACGTTAGTTTGAAGTAAAAATCTTCCATGGTATTCCTTTACAACACACAAGAGAGGCATGCTGTATTTCAGCTGTTGCTCAGAAGAGGACTTCCTGGCAAGATTCAAACCTTGGACCAGTGATCACCTTAATTACTACACCACTGCTTCAGCTCTCACTTTCTTGAATGACAAATGTCCCCTTGTAATGGATTCCAAGCAGCTGTAGTACAGCATTTCAAACCTAATGTGTACTATACATTGTTTTCAAATGCACAGGAGAGGCAAGTTGTCGTTCAGAAGAACGACAACTTGCTGGGAAGACTTGAACCTGGGTCTCCAGTATAGCAGATGACTGCCCTAACCACTACACCACACAACAGCTTTGGCTCAGACGTTGAATTTCTCACACACTAACAAAATGTTCCATTGACAAGACACAAAGGCTGATCGACATTTCATAAACATGGTTTTTTTAACTTGTACAGAATTGCATGAAATTTGGTGTTTTGTGAAGACAACTGTTGTGATTCTGAAAGTGAAGTGTCATCAAATTTGGAACATCAGAAGATAAATCAGAAAACACATGCCAAAGAGAAACTGTCCAACTTGATTGGCTGATAAAATCAAAACAAATTGACATTTTTAGATTTAAAAACTTTTCGTCATCAATATCTGTACAAGGGAGGGGCTGAAAAGTTCATAGGCTGACCATGATGCAGTGGTCAAATCTGACCAAATGTGGTTTATTTTTCAACATAGTCTCCCCCTTCGGCCCACACACTTCTTCCATCGGTGTTGCAGCGCTTGGATCCCTGCAGTTGTGTCTAGCCTGTGCTTAAGGTAAAAGTCAATGATCAGGGACCTCATGTATAAAGGACTGCACAGCTTTCATACTGAAAGATGGCGTACTCACAAAATTTGAAAAGTACGTGAACACAAAAATTTTCAGATTTATAAAACTGTGCACACGCCTGATTCGCCGCTCCTTTTCTTTATACATCCCACCTCATCTGAAAAGTCAGTGCACGTGCACGATCTCTTTACTCTGCCTCAGTTCCTCCCACTCATGACATTGTAAGTGAAGAAAAATGCTCCTTCTATCACTCCTGTCAAACTATGATCGTCAATCCTGCGGGAAAGCGCAACATAAAAAATAATAACTTCACAGAGTGTGACGCTGAGGTGTTGATAACGGAGGTGGAGGTCAGAAAAAAATATTTAATTTTGTTCTGACCCTCCGGAATCAACAGTAAACCTAAGGTTTCCAAGTGGACTGTGTTACAATGACAGTTCATTCATTCATTTCTTTTTTACTTCTGTCGGATCATAACAAGACAAAAAAGAAAAGGAAAGAGAAAAAAATAACATATTTTGGACAGAAAGGGTGGAGGCTGAAGCAACAGCTTGTGCCTACACGTCAGTCAATGCAGCTGGCTCAGACTGAAATAAAATAAAATGGCATTAAAGTTTGTAGACAGATCACTATATCAGAGATTCCCAAAGTGGGGGTCACGACCCCCCTGGGGGTTCCAAGATGCTGACTGGGGGTCACGAGATGATTTCAAGGATCCTTAGGTGATTATGCAGATGACATGCCACTTTAACTGCGCCACAGTAAATGTCACAGGTCACACACAGGTCAGTGTGCACCAGTAGATTTCATCTGAACAGCTCAAATCAACACACTGTGGTGACACAAAGGCGATGACACTCCACCCAGTACTTCAGGGTGTTGGGGGTGCTAGCCAGCGGCGCCAGAGCACCGGGGGGTATGTAGTAAATAAAGATGTGCCTTTTGCCCCCGCTGTGCCAGGCTCACACCTGAGGACGCAGGGGCGCAGATGTGTTAATCTGTGTATGTTGATGTGTGTTCACACTTGGTAACAGGCATGTAAATGTGTTTAACCTGAGTGCCAGAGGCGGGGAGAAAATGTATAAAGCAGATCACTTTGGCACTCAGAGTTAGTCTGTTCTGTGTTGGAGGAGAAATAAACCTCTGTGTCGTCAGCTCATGCCTCATCTGCTTTCATCCTCCACAACACTACGCTTTGAGCCCAGGATGTTATTTTTAAAAATGAAACGTTGGTTAATACCGACCAAAGCTCAAAAGGCATCATGTGAGGTGGCATATTTAATTGCACAGGCAAAAGAGCCACACACAATCGGAGAAACCCTAATAAAACCTGCTGCTATCGCTATGAGTCAGACAATGCATGGGGATAAACAGGCGCAGGAGCTGGAAGCAGTGCCGCTGTGTGACGGGACCATATTCTGGCGCATCACGGACATAGCCCAGGACAAAAGGTGTCAGCTGACTGACAGAGTGAAGAAAGGGAAATATGCTTTGCAGTTAGATGAATCCACAGATATATCAAACTCAGTCCAGCTGCTTGTTTTTGTCAAATGCAGTTTTGATGGAAAACTTAACGAGGACATGTGGTTTTGCACCCCGCTGGATGTAAAGAAGAAGAAGCCATCTCTGTTGTCATTCAGTCAATCCTGTACAGTAGAATGAAATTACGTTTCTCCTGTCTACAATGTTACTGACATGTAGAATCAGAGGGGTCGCTGCCATGCAAAGCGCCGCCACAAACAACTTCTCCTTCCCCCATTCTAGAACACTGAGCACCAAGCTAGAAGGCGGGAAGTACCATTTTTATATGGTCTTTGGTATGACCCGGCTGGGATTTGAACCCACAACCAGGAGGCTGTGGAGTGGCTGCTCTATCAACTAGGCCACCACTCTGGTAAAGTGCACAGGTGAGGACATTTTCACAAAACTTGACAACAAACTAAAAGCAGAGGGACTGTCTTGGGATGAGTGCATCAGCGCATGTACAGACGGTGCTGCAGCAATGCTGGGGAAAAAGAAGGGATGTAAAGCAAGAGTCTTACAAGTGGGACCCCACGTAAACTTTACGCACTGTATTATTCACAGAGAAGCTCTTGCAAGTAAAACGCTCGACCCAGATTTTAAGAGTGTTCTTGAGACTGCCATAAAAATTGTCAACTACATAAAATCACGCCCACTCAACACCAGGCAACAAACTGGGATCAGAGCATCAGGGTCTGCTGTTCCACACTGAGGTCAGGTGGCTTTTGCGAGGAAATGTCCTCAGCTGCCCGTATGAACTGCAGGATGAGGTGCATTTATTTCTGATGGAGAACGGGTCCCAGCTGGCTGACCACCTGACTGACCCTGACTGGTTAATAAGGCTAGCGTATGTGTCCTGCATATTTGACAAACTGAACGGACTTAACATGTCACTGCAAGGTGAAAACACAAGCATCATGTCGCTGAATGATAAAATCCGCGCATTCAAAAGGAAAGTGGATCGCTGGACTGCGAGAGTTGAGATGGGCAGGACTGATATGTTTCCTGAGCTGGAGGAGTTCATGGAGGAAAATAATCTGAGTGTTAACACTGTGGAGAAGTCCATCACTACCCACCTTCAAACCCTCCTGGAACACTTTAACAAGTTTTTCCCCAAGGAAACAACTCCACACATTGTTGTGCTCCACGCATATTGCCCACCCATCTCTGCTACCATGGAAATGAAAGCATTGTGTCAAAATTAAGTCTGCACAGCAACAACAATGTTCACTCCAAAATTACAAGGAAATTACTTTAATGTATTCTGCTTTAATCGTTTAATAAATTGCTATATGTAAAATCATATCATGGTTGTCAGGCTGTTCTGTTCTTTTGTGTTGTTATGCCCATGTTAGTTTGCGCTTATTAGTGTGTGAGTCCTGTGTGTACGTTTTTTATGTTTCAGTCACCTCCGAGGATAGTGGGGGTCGCCAGTCTCTGTCACCATTATTTTGGGGGTCATGGGCTGAAAATGTTTGGGGAGCCCCTGCACTATATGACAGTTTGACGGTGTGTGTGTGTGTGTGTGTGGGGGGGGGGGGGGGGGGGCTGACACACAGAAAAAAAATGCTGTGAAAGAAAGCCCTCGGTAATCCGCATAGACAGATGTGATGTTACTGAGTAAACTAAGTAAATAAAATAAAGTAAATAAACACCACTGAATGCCACTCCAATCTTACAGCTGAATTTATAGTTACAAACCAAATCTGTGTCAGAATCCAAATTATGCACGACAGCCAGGGAGAAGCTTTTTACTTCCAGATTGTAATCTCCAAACAGACATATTAGACTATGGAAACATCTCTTCACTCCAACGCAGCTGCAGGTACCAAGATTTACCTGCAGAGATCCACAATCCAGCTGCCTTGGCACGTATTGCGCTGGAGCTGGAGCTTGATTAAGAGTGCATTTTGCTGAACAGAATTCCTCCCAGGAGAGATAGATTTGTGCGCGCTCCCTCTTGAGTCAACTGTATAGTCTCTGGTAAATTATATTATCTCTTTGTCACATTTACAGAAACCGGATCCACTTTACAGTGGTGCTGGTTTTGGTCTGTGAATTAGGCAGGTTTTATCTGAGGGATATTAGTTATTATTCATCGGGGTTTCACTGCGCTCAATAAGTCGAGTTATGGAGGATAAATCACACAATAATAATCATGTTTTTCAACCACTAATTCATTGACAAATCATTTTAACTGAAGTTAAAATGAGTTTAACAGATGACTGCCCCTCCCTGAGCCTGGTTCTGCTGGAGGTTTCTTCCTGTTAAAAGGGAGTTTTTCCTCTCCACCGTCGCCAAGTGCTTGCTCACAGGGGATCGCCTGATTGCTGGGGTCTTTCTGCAACTGTGGGGGTTCCCCCTACAGTTGATAGTGCTATGAGATGACTGTTGTTGTGAAATGGCGCTATATAAATAAAGTTGAATTGAATTGAATTGAATTGAATTGAAGTAGAAACGTTATTTTAACGCATTCTGTGAGTTTCAGCTGTTTTGTAGTTTAACAGACCCACCTGATAAAGTCAAACAGAATTTTGCAGAGAGCCCGCAACTTCTCATGGCAGGTGGAACCTTTGCAGCTAGGCCCGCAGAGTCTCACGTCATGTTTGTCTTTATACATCCCACTGTGTGCGTGAAAATCAGCGTACGCTGCGTTTTTGAGTGTGTGCACTGTTTATACATGAGGCCCCAGGAGATCTGAGCAGCCCTGGATTTCATCAGTCCACCAACTATTTTCATACTATAATGCACCAACTTTTTTTTCCCTACTCCTACATAAAACTGATTATTATAGCGCCACCTGTGGGTGCAGTGCCTTGATTTTTGGAGTAGTGTGGGGTGTGGCTGCACAATTAGTACCCGAAACAAGGTCAGTACTCAGCGTCAAAGACATAGGTCAGCAGAAAAATTAGGTATGTGTGTAATGAAGGCATGACCAAGTACTTAATAAAATCTGCAAGTTATTCAAAACCATACATATTCAGCTACAAATTAAATACATTTGTCATGATGTAGATGCGTTGCACATGCGTGTACATCAAGTGAAATAGTTTTGGGAATGCGGGGTACCTATCTTGTTCCAGGTACCAATCCTGCAGGCGCAGGGAGAATTTCTGACCAGACCAGTAAAATTTCATGTTTTCTCACATTACTGTTTTTACTCCCCCTACACTTTTAGCAAAGAAGAAGAAGAATTACAATAGGATTCCCACAGATCTGCTGCTTGGAACCCTCAATATTGTCATAATAATCATGGGAATCAGAATATCTTTAATTAGCTGCAACCAAATATTTAAAAATTATAGTGCGGTGTTTCTTCTTCCTAGTTATTAATTATCACATGTTAAGTTTATTTCTGGTTCACGGGTATATTCTGTGTTCCAGTATTGGAACTGTTGAGCACCATACTACTATACTGTACTTTTTAGAATAAAAAGTCCAAGGTTGTAGAAAAGGTTTTTTTTCTCCCCACCAGACAAACAACTACTGTCATTATTATTGTGGTTACCGTTAGAATGTCTTTCACATGTATTTGTGATATAAAACAAAATATTTAAAAATGCTGTGTTGTGTTCCTTTCTGATTGTGACAGGCTGAGTTCATTTCTGGTTGATGGTTATATTCCATGTTCCAGCACTGGAACTGTTAACTGCCGGGGCGATGACCACACTTCCTTGCTGAGCTGAAATGGAGCCCGCAGCAGCTGGAGGAGCTGGAGCAGAGGACGTCGTAGAGGGATCGGCAGGTTTACTCTCTGCGGGTGGAAATATGTAGTTTTAGAGAATTCAAATGGCCACATGAAAACAGCTGTTGAAATGCATGTTTTTGGTTGTAATGTACCTGCCTGCATATTCTCTCTCTAACTTCGCCGCATTGTCGTTGTGGTTCATCTTCCTGAAGATTGCAACAGTGATCTTCACAGCAAACTCTTCACCATAGCTCGCTATCATTTTGCTCACGGTATTTTTCCTCTTTAATTTATCCACGTGGGCCTTAGGTATGGGTCTGCAGTCATCCAAGATTTGCAACTGAAGGTACCACTTAAATGTTCCGAAGTCATCATCGTCCTCACGTTCTAGATATTTAAGAAGCAGCTCTTCAACCAGCATGCTTGCTCACTAAACAGACAGGAGAGAGATGGTTAAAATTAAATTTCCTTACTTCTTTAATTTTCAAAGAAATGTTTTGTCCACACTCTTACCCGCTTTAATGATCAAAGTTAGACAAGACGACTGATACCACTCTTGTTTTTGTCGCCACTTTCAGAAGTCCACTGAAACATTAAAGGCCCCACAGTGTGCAAATGTTGGGGCTATTGTTACATAATAATTTTGATAATGGAAATCTAAAAACGTGACATTTTAGTGGTAACACATTTCTTGCAAAGTGATGCACTTTGTATTAATATTTCATTGTGAATGATCCCTTATGTTATTTAAAATGCCAGTTAAGATTAAAGCATTAGAAATGTAAGCTTTTATAGAATATTTGTTTTCTCAGGCTTGAAACAGACTGTTAAGATTGATGTAACTGCACTGTGTCACCCACTGGCTTATGACTGTTGTGTTTCTTATGACATAAAACAAATGTGGTGTTCTTTAAAACTTCTGTGGACTTTTATGCAGGAGTCTGTTAAGCTACCCATGTGCTAAAATGATTATAAATGCAATAAATCTGTAATAATATAGAGGTGAAGTATATTCATATATAGTTAAATACATACAAAGTAAAAAAAAAATAATTGTTGGATAGATAAACCCGAGAAAATTAACAATGAAAATAAATATTAAGGTTTTGAAGTAACATACTAAGGAGAACTGAAAAATATTTACTGCCAATGTGTAAGTAATTTTTTTTTACCTGAAAAATAAAGGTCTTCATAAACCTTACTAGAATATATTTGTAAAATTTACTTTTGGTAGTAAGTAAACTTTATTTAAGAATAACCTCAGTAAAGTTTATTAGATTTTTTTTTGAGTGAAAATACTTGATAAGGTTTTTTAATTAGATACCGCTCCAAATTTTTTCAGTGTGCAAATATTGTTAATACAATCTTGCTCCATGCTCCCGTTTTTTGAAAACCGTCAAATGTACGGCCGTGGTGTTACTGACTTGTCCCATCTTGCTACAATAATTACCAGCCAGCAGCACTGACCTCCATCATAATGAAGTGCTTTGAGCGGCTGGTCATGCAGAACATCAAGTCCACCCTGCCTTCCCTCCCACGACCCATCTCAGTTTGCATACAGGTCAAACTGATCCACAGAAGACACCATCTCTGCTGCTCTCCATCTAGCATTCACCCACCTGGACTCAAAGAAGTCCTATGTGCGAATGCTGTTCTTGGCATCCCCCATCACCAAGTACAAAAACTCAGACATTTGGGACTCAAAACCTCTCTCTGTAACTGGGTGCTGGACTTTCTCACAGGGAGGCCACAGAACGTGCGAGTTGACAGCAACACCTCCAAGACCATCACACTGAGCACAGGGGCCCCACAAGGGTGTGTGCTCAGCCCGCTGCTCTTCACCCTGCTGACCCATGACTGCGTACCAGCCTACAGCACCAACCGCATCATCAAATTTGCGGACAACACAACAGTGGTGGGCCCCATCACCATCAATGAAGAGACCAACTACAGAAATGAGGTGAGCCAACTAGTCCAGTGGTGTAAAGACAATAATCTCTTCCTGAACATGGGAAAAACCAAGGAGATTGTGGTCGACTTCAGGAGAAGACACACACAGCATCCCCCTCTGATCATCGATGGGGCAGCTGTGGAGAGGGTGAGCAGCACTAAGTTCCTGGGGGTGCACATCTCCGAGGACCTCTCCTGGTCTAACAATCCAGCCCAGTCTCACCAAAAAAATGTTCAATTGCACATTTTATCATTCATTCATTCATTCATCTTCTTCCGCTTAATCCTTTTTGGGTCGGGGGGGGGGGGGGCGATGGAGCCTATCCCAGCATCTTTTGGGTGAGAGGCAGGGTACACCCTGAACAAATCGCCAGTCCATCACAGGGCTGTCACTCAGAGTAAACGTACACAGACACGTGAAAAAGATTTTTGACATGTAGTGGATACATGGCGTTTACAGCTTTAAGAAAGGTGTTTAACTGCAGCTTAACGTTTGGCAGTTTGTGTTCGTGTCACTTTATTGTCTTTCACCATCGACCAGCTACCCCACACTTTGATCTCTAACCCTAACCTCACAGGAACCTTTCATAAGTAGAGTGAAAAACAAACTAAGGAAAAAAACGAACAAAAAGGTCAGTCACAGAAGAGAGTGAGAGTCAAACGCAAGTGTTTTTGTGTCTGTTGATTGAACTTCTGTGCAATTAGACATCCACCATCCCCCTTCCACCAACCGACCAAAGTAAAAGCTATGTTGTTCTGCGCATGCACGGTGTGTTATATGTCTGAGCAGCTGTTTCCAGACTTTTATGTTGTGTTGGTGATACAAGCCCCTTTCTCCTCCATTCCAAGCACAGTCCCTTTCACTCGTAGTCTGTTCCAGTCCATTAGCTGCGAGTGATTGTTTTTTTCTTTCTCCTGCTACTTTTCCCTCTCACTGCTCTCAGCCCACTTAACCACCAGCTGAGAGCAGTTAGGTTTAGTGCTTGCCAGCTCGACTCTTGCACCTGCTGCCCATTTACTAGTCATGTATTTATACTGTGCTTTCCTCTTTGTCCGTGTGGCTGTCACAATGTGTTCAGACTGACTTCCGTCCCTCGGCTCAGTCTCCCAATCCTCTACTCTGTGTAAGTTTACCTTGTTGGCTTTTTGCATTTGTTTGCACCGGATTTTTGGACTGTCATGTTTTCCTTTTGAATAAATCGTCTCACTGCAGTCAAGCGCCTGAGTTTGTTTTTGCCCCAGAGGGGCGTTCCTGACAGTTGACAGCCACCAGTGAAACTCAGCTTCTGCAGTGGGGCATTTTTTCACCTTTTTGTGTGTTTTCTTTTTTCCACTCTCCTGCTCGTTGGAGCCCGATGGATTCGGCAGGCGGACACAGCTATCCGATGAGCCTGGGCTGGGAGTGCTGCCGCGCCCTTATGGAGATTGATGGTCTCATCTCTTCAGCATGCACTTATTCCACCCTGGAGGATGCACGGTGGTATCTGGAGCTCGCGGAGGCAGTAGCTCGCCAGTGCCCTCAGCTGATGGAGTGCACTGAGGGAAGAGAAAGGATTTCTCAGGTGGCTGCGCTGCAAGAAAATGGCGGAGGGGTGAAGAATTCCCCGGAGAAGCCCGGGCTCGAGCCGAAGGGGAGGCGCTCCCGGGGTCCCGTAGCTTCAACTCCTCACCAGCCTCTGGCGCCCGTTTCTGTTAATCCAGCTTCACGGTGACAACGTCATCCTGTCCTGGACCACCAGAGGAATAATCTCGCCTCCTTGACAGCCTCTATCCGAACACAGAGCCCGGCTGTTCCCGCAGCAGTCAATTGCTCCTCCTTTCTCTTACCGGCGGTTTCGCCTGCCCCACTTCCCTCCACTACCGCTGTGAGGCCCTTCCCCTCGATGCTTCTTCCTGCTGCCAAGGGGTGTTTCATTTTTCCACCAGCAACTCCCATTCCTGTAGCCACAGGGGCGGCTCCTACTACGATCCTCAGGGGGGCCCAGAATCATCCTAGCGATGGAGAGGGACGACTCTTCACCAGCTGCAGTAGGGAACATCGTTTTCTAGGAGAATAGGCAGGTTTCTTTCCATTCTGTCTCAAATATTGATAATAAATCTTGCCTGATCCCTGGTAGAGAGTCTCTGGTTATGCAGTCCCCAGAGACCTCTCCTCCTGCTGCAGTCACCCTCTACTCACCAGTCCTCTCCATGTCTCCTCCTATTTCTCTTGAGTGTCCGCCGGCCCCGAAACTAGACCACCGGATGATGGAGGAGGCCGTGGCCCTAGAAACTTCTGTTCCTGTGCCTATGGTGACCCGTATCTCAACTGCCATGCCGGAGAAGTCATCAGTGTGGTCCCCTTCGCCTGGGAGTCCAGAGACTGCAACAACCATCACGCCTGCTGCGGAGACTGCAGCAGTAGTCTCAGCTCCTGAGCTGAACCTCCAGAGGGCCGAGCCTGAGATGACATCGCCTGGATCGTCAGACTCCTGGATGGTGATGGAGCTCGAGCTCAGGCAAGTGCTCTCTTTTGTCTTTCTCCATCCCATATTAGAGCGATCTTGCCTAGCTTTTGGTGAAGGTAGCCAAGTGCAGTTGCCCGCTGCACCTGAGCTTGCCTTGCCGGGCTCCACTGCTGCCAGCGATCCTGACCTCTCCTCTCTTTGTTCTGTGTCCGAGTCCTCTCCCAGGGTCGCCGGAGAGAATCTAACACCGCCGGATGTGTCCGAAGATCCAGGCCCGTTACTGGGGGTTGCCATGGGTCCAGCTTCCCCCGCTGTGAAGGTCATCACGGGGGCACAGCTCCAGCCCACCACCGAGGGTGCTGCCGGCCAGCCTGTGGACACAGTCATGGTTCCCCTTCCTCCGCCACCAGTTGCCATGGGGGTTCCCCTCCTCTGGTCTGGCTTCCCACCATTGAGCCTTCCGATGGGTAAGCCGCCTCCTGACTCAATTCATTGGGCCATCTGCTTGGCCTGGGACTTTGGCCAACCACCCGAACCCTGCAGCTCTGGGACTGTGGGGGCTTAGGAGTCTGTTGGGGCACAGGTGTGTGTTTTGAGCTGGTTTGTTTTTTCCCTCCTGGCCGTTTTTCCCACACCTCCCTCCCGGGGTGACTTTTTTCAGTACTCCTTTTTTTTTGGGGGGGGGGGGTCCTTTTTGATATTACTTTGGGGTGTCTGGAATCCAGCCCTTTGGGTGGGGGGCTGTCATATGTCTGAGCATCTGTTTCCAGCGCTCAGACTTTCCTTTGTAGTTTTGAGTGTTTTCTCTGTTCATTATTATTTTCCTGTTAGTTCTGTTATGTTGTGTTGGTGATACGAGCCCCTTTCTCCTTCATTCCAGGCACAGCCCTTTCACTCGTAATCTGTTCCAGTCCATTAGCTGCGAGTGATTGTGTTTTTTCCTATCTCCTGCTACTTTTCCCTCTCACTGCTCTCAGCCCACTTAACCACCAGCTGAGAGCAGTTAGATTTAGTGCTTGCCAGCTCAACTCTCACACCTGCTGCCCATTTACTAGTCATGTATTTATACTGTGCCGTCCCTCGGCTCAGTCTCCCCCTCCTCTACTCTGTGTAAGTTTACCTTGTTGGCTTTTTGCATTTGTTTGCATTGTAGTTTTGGACTATCATGTTTTCCTTTTGAATAAATCGTCTCACTGCAGTCAAGCGCCTGAGTTTGTTTTTGTCCTGGAAGGGCATTCTTGACACGGTGAGGACTGTTTAGGAGTATTTTGTACATGCACAGTGAGTGAGCTTGTAAAAATGTGCCGAGGCATGTTATTTTTTTGATTTAACGTGCAAATGTACGATTTTAGAGGTGTGGGAAAATGTTTATTAGATATATTTTTTACTGAGACCGGGTTGAACAATGCCACATCACTGGCCAAGAAGGCTCAAACTCACCTCTATTTCCTCCACAAACTGAGCAGAGCACGAGTCCCACCCCCCATCATGCGCTCATTCTACGAGGACACCATTGAGAGCATCCTCACCAGCTGCATCACTGTGTGGTACAGAAGCTACACCACCTCCTGCCGGAAGACTGTGCAGCACACATTGAAAGCAGCCAGCAAGATCATTGGTGCCCCTCTGTCCTCCCTCTCGGACATCTACCACATCTGCCTCACCCGCAGAGCCACACACATCACAGGCAACACCTCTCACCCCTCACACTCCCTCTTCACTCCTCAGGGAGAAGGTACTGGAGCCTACAGGCCTGCTCCACAAGACTGCTAAACAGCTTTGTTCAAAAAGCCATCAGGACCCTGAACTCTGCCCACTCACCCCCCCACCCCTGGACTGTAACACACTCACCCACACAACAACTCTACCTCAGCTGTTTGCACAGAAAGACTTGGCACACCAAATGGTTGCACCTTACTGCAACCATTTGCATAAATGCCATACCTGCTGCTGTCTGTCATTGCAATACTGATCATGCGCAGACCAGTCTGTCTGCACCCTCGTTACCACATTGAACTTGCAGTTTACCAATATTATGATTTACTGTACATAGGATTGCTGTGTTTTTTACCATCATTTGCACTATGGGTAGCATTACTGTACATTTATCGTTGTTGTTTTCCATCTTTATACCTTCTTGTCATATATACTGCACACACCACTAAGAGAGAGAGAAACGACATTTCATTTCTACTGTATGTCCTGTACATACAGTGGTGTGAAAAAGTGTTTGCCCCTTCCTGATTTCTTATTATTTTGTATGTTTGTCACACTTAAATGTTTCCGATCATGAAACAAATTTAAATATTTGACAGAGATAACACAAGTAAACACAAAATAGAGTTTTTAAGTGAAGGTGTTTATTATTAAGCGTAAAAAAAAAATCCAAATCTACATGGCCCTGTGTGAAAAAGTGATTGCCCCCCCCCCCCCTGTTAAAACATAAATTAACTGTGGTTTATCACATCTTTGGAAAACTGAGTTCAATTTCTCTAGCCACACCCAGGCCTCATTACTGCCACACCTGTTCTCAATCAAGAAATCACTTAAATAGGACCTGCCTGACAAACTGAAGTAGACCAAAAGATCCTCAAAAGCTAGACATCATGCTGCAATCCAAATAAATTCAGGAACAAATGAGAAACAAAGTAATTAAGATCTATCAGTCTGGAAAGGGTTATAAAGCCATTTCTAAAGCTTTGGGACTCCAGCGAACCACAGTGAAAGCCATTATCCACAAATGGCGAAAACATGGAACAGTGGTGAACCATCCCAGGAGTGGCCGACCAACCAAAACTACCCCAACAGCGCAGCAATAACTCATCCAACAAAAGACCCCACAACAACATCCAAAGAACTGCAGGCCTCACTTGCCTCAGTTAAGGTCAGTGTTCATGACTCCACCATTAGAAAGAGACTGGGCAAAAATGGCCTGCATGGCAGAGTTCCAGGATGAAAACCACTGCTGAGCAAAAGGAGCATAAAGGCTTGTCTCAGTTTTGCCAGAAAACATCTTGATGATCCCCAAGACTTTTGGGAAAATACTCTGTGGACTGACGAGACAAAAGTTGAACTTTTTGGAAGGTGTGTGTCCCATTACATCCGGCGTAAAAGTAGCAGCATTTCAGAAAAGGAACATCATACCAAGATAAGATAAGATAAGATAAGATAAGATAAGCCTTTATTAGTCCCACAACGGGGAAATTCCAGGATTGCAACAGCACAGGGATAGCAACACTCAGAGCAACAATCAGAAGGCAAGAAAAAAAACAAGCAAGCAAGAGCAGCTAATAAACATATGTACGTATTACTATAAAATATATATATATACACACACACACAGACACACAGTGCAGAGCATTGTAGCTGGATGGAATAAATATATGAATATATGAACACACAGTGCAGAGCATTGTAGCTAGATGGAATAAATATGTAAATATATAAACACCCACAGTACGGAGCATTGCAGCTAGGTGGAATAAATATGCAAGTATATAAACACACACAGTGCGGAGCAATGTAGCTAGATGGAATAATATGTAGATATATAAATATATAAACACACCCAGTGCTGAGCATTGTAGCTAGATGGAATAAATATGCAAATATATAAACACACACAGTGCAGAGCATTGTTGCTAGATGGAATGAAACAGCATAACCGTCTACTTAGTTATCCTACATGGTATGATTATGTGCCCATACATATTCTCACCCTCCATAGTGACCGGTATGTTCCTAGTTGTATGCCGGAGGGGACCATTGTGTAAGTCTATTGCATCTTTTGCATTCAAAAAACTATTAGTTTGTTACGTCTTTTTGCTATCTCTGCGAGCAGCCCTGCTTAGGTTGTACAGTCTGACAGCCGTTGGTAGGAAGGACCTACGAAACCTCTCGGTTGTGCACCTGGGATGATGTAGTCTGCTGCTAAATGAGCTCCTCAGTGCATTCAGTATGTCCTGCATAGGGTGGAACTCGGACTCCAGCAGAGATGACAGTTTAGCCACCGTCCTTCTCTCTCCTATCTCCTCCATCGGATCAAGGCGCTGCCCCAGGACAGAGCTAGCTTTCTTAATCAGTTTGTTCAGTCTCTTCCTATCGGCTGCAGTAATGCCACTGCCCCAGCAGACCACTCCAAAAGTGATGGCTGATGCCACCACCGTGTCATAGAATGACTTCAGCAGCGCCCCTTGTACACCAAAAGACCTGAGTCTCCTCAGCAGGAACAGCCTGCGCTGTCCCTTCTTGTAGAGTGCATCAGTATTGTGTGACCAGTCTAGTTTATTGTTCAGATGAATACCCAGGTACTTATAGGATGTCACCATCTCGATGTCTGTTCCCTGTATATTTACTGGTACTGTGAGGGGCTGCCCATGCCTGCGGCAGTCCACCACCAGCTCCTTAGTTTTCCTCGCGTTGATCTGGAGGCAGTTCCGATGGCACCAGTCCACAAAGTCCTGGATAAGCCCTCTGTACTCAGCTTCATCTCCATTGGAGATGAGGCCAACGATCGCAGAGTCATCAGAGAACTTCTGTAGATGGCAGTGTGTTGTGTTGTGTGAGAAGTCCGCAGTATAAAGAGTGAACAGGAAGGGAGCCAGCACCGTTCCCTGGGGGGCCCCCGTGCTACTGATGATCGTGTCGGACACACAGTCCCGGGTTCTCACAAACTGAGGCCGGTTCGTGAGGTAGTCCAGGATCCATGATGACAGGTGCTGGTCCACCCCTGCGCGCAGCAGCTTGTCCTTCAGGATCATCGGTTGGATGGTGTTGAAAGCACTGGAGAAGTCAAAGAACATGATCCTCACCATATTCCCGGGCTTCTCCAGGTGGGACAGAGAACGGTGAAGGAGGAAGATCACCGCATCCTCCACCCCAATGCCATGCTGGTAGGCGAACTGGAGTGGATCCATCGCTGGTTCCACCAGGGGGCGGAGGTGAGCAAGGAGCAGTCTCTCCAGGGTCTTCATCAAGTGGGACGTCAAGGCCACCGGTCTGTAGCTGTTCAGGTCTTTGGGGTGGGAAGTTTTTGGTACAGGTACCACACAAGATGTTTTCCACAGCTGTGGTACCCTCCCCAGTTTCAGGCTCATGTTGAAGATATACGTCACAATCCCACACAGCTGGTCTGCACAGGACTTGAGGAGCTTTGCGCTGATGCCGTCCGGTCCCGGCGCCTTCCTCGCCTTGATCTTCCTCAGCTCCGTCCTCACCTGGGTCCTGGTCAGGGTCAGGATGGGGGGCTGTGTGTTGGGAGTGGGGGGGTGTTGGTGGAGTGGGGAGTGGGCAGCAGGACTTGATTTCTTTAGAGGCCGCAGGGGTTGTTGTGCAGTCAGGGGGGAGGGCGGTTGGTCAAATCTATTGAAAAACAGATTCAGGTTGTTCGCCCACTCCCTGCCCCCTGTGGCCTGGGGGGAGGTATTCTGGAGCCCCGAGATGGTTTTGAGGTTTCTCCAGACCCCGCTGATGTCGCTCTGTTGCAGCTTGTCCTCCATCTTCTTCCTGAAGCTGTCCTTGCCTTCTCTGATCTTTCTCCTCAGCTCCCTCTGTACGGACTTCAGCATCTCCCTGTTCCCTGACCTGAAGATCCTCTTCTTCTCTCTCAGAAGTGTTTTTATCTCAGGGTTGATCCAGGGTTTGTTGTTTGAGTGACGCCGTATGGTCTTGGTGGGAACGGATTTGTCCACACAGAAGCTGAGGTAGCCCGTGAAGGTGTGAATGAGGCCATCGATGTCCTCACCATGTGGATCGCAGAGCTGCTTCCAGGCGGTGGCTTCAAAACAGCCCTTTAGGGTGTCCATTGTCTCCTCAGACCATAACTCCACAGTGTGCATGGCCGGAGGTTGTCTGTGCACTAGGGGTTTGTACACCGGCCGGAGATGAACCAAGTTGTGATCCGATCTCCCGAGTGGGGGGAGTTGTGATGAGGTGTACGCCTCCTTAGTGTTTGCGTAGAATAAATCCAGTGTTTTATTGTCTCTAGTGTGGCATGTGACATACTGGGTGAACGTGGGTAGAATGGGAGACAGTGAAACATGGTTGAAATCGCCTGAGATGAGGAGAAGAGCATCTGGGTGTTCTGTCTGCAGCCTGCTGGTTACTGAATGGATGACGTCACGTGCTGTCCCAGCGTTCGCCGTCGGATTTGCATAAACAACAATGCAGATCACGTGTGAGTGTTCTCTCGGGAGATATGTAGGCCTCATGCTAACAGCTAGCAACTCAATGTCTTTGCTGCAGTGTCGTTGTTTAACAGTGATATGTCCCGGTCTGCACCAGTTGTTGTTAACATACATTATCACTCCACCGCCCCTAGCCTTGCCACTGTCTGGTGTTCGGTCAGCTCGTATCATGTGAAAACCCTCCAGCTCAATGTTAGCATCTGCTGCTAGTTCAGTTAGCCACGTCTCAGTAAACAAAAGGAGAGAGCACTCCCGGTATGTGCTATCATAACGGGAGATAGCCGCTAGCTCATCTAACTTTCCCAGTATCGACCGTACATTTCCCATGACAACAGATGGAAGGGAGGGTCTGTACCTTATATTTTTTGTCCTCCGCCTTACTCCAGCCCGGCAGCCGCGGCGTTTTCGCCTCAGTTCTCTCGGTATGTCGAGTTTTTCCAATGGGACCGGGTGGCGGTTGAATGCTAGCAGCTGTTCTCTGCTGTATCGTATCCTGCTATAGACAGTGGCTCCGTCCACCGGCTCAGGAGACATTTAGGACGATCTGTGTGTCCGTGATATAAGTGGGGTGAAAAAAAAAAGACGGATCAAAAGAGAGAGGAAGGGAAAAAGACTCGGAATCGAGCCGCTGTTGCAAAAGGCAGCCGACTCGTGTGGCGCCGAGAGAAAAAAAAAAAAAAAAAAAAAAAAAAAAAGAGTAAAATATGGTGGTAGTAGTGTGATGGTCTGGGGTTGTTTTGCTGCTTCAGGACCTGGAAGACTTGTTGTGGTAAATGGAACCACGAATTCTGCAGTCTACCAAAAAATCTTGAAGGAGAATGTCCGGCCATCTGTTCATGACCTCAAGCTGAAGCGCACTTGGGGTTTGCAGCAGGACACTAAGCCAAAACACACCAGCAAGTCCACCTCTGAATGGCTTTAGAAAAACAAAATAAAGACTTTGGAGTGGCTTAGTCAAAGTCTTGACCTGAATCTGATTGAGATGCTGTGGCATGACCTTAAAAAGGCGGTTCATGCTCGAAAACCCACAAATGTGGCTGAATTACAACAATTCTGCCAAGATGAGAGGGCCAAAATTCCTCCACAGCGCTGTAAAAGACTCATTGCCAGTTATTGCAAATACTTGATTGCAGTTGTTGCCGCTAAGGGTGGCCCAACCAGTTATTAGGTTTAGGGGCAATCACTTTTTCACACAGGGCCATGTAGGTTTGGATTTTTGTTTCCCTTAATAATAAACACCTTCATTTAAAAACTGCATTTTGTGTTTACTTGTGTTATCTTTGCCTAATATTTAAATTTGTTTGATGATCTGAAACATTTAAGTGTGACAAAAAAAATGAGAAATCAGGAAGGGGATAAATACTTTTTTACACCACTGTATAGAAGTACTGACAAATAAAAATCTTTGAATCTTTGAATCTTACTACTGACTGGTGGTGGTGGGTATGGGTGATGGTCAGCAGTGGATCCATACTGTGGATCCTATATACCAGCAATCTATTGCATGACATCCTCTCTGCCATCAACTGAACAATAATGGTGGCGGGGTGGTCAGCTGAAGGCACTCATGCACAACAACAGTAAATTATTTGAAATTTTTTGGACCAAAATCCTATGGATATCTGAACATTCCAAGGACCACTGGCTGATAAACACTGGTTTAGAGGAGACACATCACAGGTTGAGTTCATAGCTTTTAAACTCTGCTTCAGCTGTAGATAGGCCTTGTTGCTTAAGACTGACCTGCAGTGGTGGTTTAATGGTTAGGGATGTGGACTGGTGAGTGGAGGGTCGCGGGTTCAATCACTGGACCGGTAGGAATAGATCTGGGTGGGACAGATAACATAGCAGTGTTTGCCCCACCCTCCTTAACCCCACTGCGGTGCCCTTGAGCAAAGCCCTTAACCCCAACTGCTCCAGTGGAGCTGCTCATTGGCCACAGGTCAGTCTGTGGTTGTACTGGGCAGCTTCCTGGTGTGAATGCGTAACTGTGTGAGTGTGAACAGGGCGTCCTTGAAAAAGAGAGGTTGCCTCTCAGTGGAACTACGCTGTATAAATAAAGGTTAAATAAAAAAATGCCCCATTCAAAAAACATTTATTGAGTATGGGCTAATATACAGTGTAGGGCTGCGCAATATGATAAAAATTTCATATCATGATATAAGTCATCTTATATCATGATAACGATATACAGTATACATCACGATATACATTGTCTGTACATTCTACAGTTTACATAATCACATAAAAAGGACCATCTCAGCCTTTACATTATCATCAATTCTACTTTTGATAGCCCAGTATCTGTCCCCAAGGATTCTTGGGAGCAAGAGCTAGGTATTACAGTGCTGGATGATTATTGGCAATGAGTCTTACAGTTTGTTCACTCTTCTTCAATATGCATGAGGAACAGCCTCCTACATTGTAAAGTGGTGCATAAAATTCATTACACCAATTTGAGGCTATCATGCATCTATCTCAATGTATCCGACTCATGTAATAGATGCAAGCAATCCCCAGACAACCATTCCCATATGTTATGGCTCTGTCCTAGGCTGGTCACATTCTGGTCTGGTATCTTTAAAACTCTTAGTACAGAATATAGCATTGTCATTACACTTGAACCCCACTTGGCTTTGCTTGGTACCCCTTCACAACCTAATACCTGTAAAGGGGGCGGCTGTGGCGCAGGTGTAGTGTGACCGATCAGTAGTCGGTCACACTACACCTGCGCCACAGCTGCAGGTGTGGCGCAGGTGTGTGTATGGCGGCTCTGCCGCCATCAGTGTGTGAATGTGTGCATGAATGGGTGGATAGCAGGATCTGTAAAGTGCTTTGGTCATCCAGAGATGAGAAAAAGCGCTATATAAGTGAACGCCATTTACAGTAAAGTTATTCAGACTGTTTTGGCCTTTACCACCCTGCTGGCAAGGCGACTCATACTCCTTAATTGGAAGCATCCTCAACCTCCAGCTTATAACAGGTGGATGAAAGAGCTGTTACTGTCTATTAGACTTGAAAAGCTTAGATTTTCCCTTAATGGCTTCCTGGAGACATTTGAAAAGACTTGGAGAACTCTCTCAAATCATACTGATTTTTTGACATCCCTACCTGATTGTGATGACTGAGCCCTCTGCCCTTTTTTCTTTTTCTTTCTCTTTTCTTTCATTTACTTATGTATTTATCTTCACTGTGCAGGTACTGTATGTACTTGGCACTATTAACATGTCAGTAATGGATGTACAGTGATAATCAGTCTTCATTATCCTTTGTGTGAAATGGGACTGTGGGTGGGAAAACAAGGGGAAAACAAAAGGATTGGAAGTTTGTTATATTTGTCTTTTTGGCCTGTAAGATTGCTTCCAGTAAAGAAATTTAATTTTAAAAAAAAGACCATCTCTTTTTTTAAACTTTTTTTTTTAAATGCACCTTTTTCCCTCATAATTTTGCCATGTTGTTATAAAATAACAGCTTCTTCCCCTCTGCCATCAGACTGCTGAACACTAAGTGACTTATTAGACTCTCGTGCACCATGTACAGCAGCTCAACCGGACTCATGACAATTATCACTTGTTTTCTTTTTGCATTACCGACTGCACTATGTGGAACTCCACAATATCTGCTGCTTGTAAATATATTTAAAAATTGCATAGATTAGCATTACTTATTCTTATTCTACCTTTTATTGCATGCATAGTTTTTTATCTTTAGTGTTACTCTATGTTTAATGTTGCAGCATTGCACCGAGACAAATTCCTAGTTTGTGTACTACATGAACAATAGCAATAAATCTCATTCTGATTCTGATTCTAAAATAGCTTTTTAATGTGCATTTGAGACTTGATTCTCATAAATTTCAGGTTTTTCTTCTTAATCATATCATATGAATAAAAAGTAAACAGCAATAAGTTAAATATTTCCTGAGCCAGAGAATAGCAAAAAAAAAAAGCATAAAAAAAAGTCTGAAAAAGAGAAAATTACCCATCGCTGCCATCTACAGATAGAAATTAGCTGCTAGTTTAAATCAATGAAAATTTAAGTGCGGCGCTAGAGCCTGCAGCCTGCCATTCTGGCCTGATTTAACCTGTTTACTTCTTAATAAAAATATTTCTGATTGATCGTGATCTGAAAATCAAAGACACAAAAGGTAATGTAATAAAATACATCTGATGACTTTAACTTTATTCATTATCACTACTTGACTAATTAAAATTATTAGAATAGAATAGAATAGAATAGGCTTTATTGTCATTGTACAGTTCAGAATCAGAATCAGAAAAAGATTTATTGCCAAGTACATTAACAGATCACTGATAACATACGAGAGAATTTGACTTGACACAGAAAATGAACCTGCATTTCCAGTGACACGGCTGCATCGGGGACGCGCCTGCCAATAGGATGGTACAGATAAGAAATCATACAATAGGAAGGAGCAAAAAAATCATTGAATTCAGAATATTGACCATAAGTAATCAATATTATGATTACAAAGACAAAAAAAGCCCACGATGCACATTCAAGACCAGAGTCCACAGGACACAAGGAGAGCAGTGAATGTTATCTTGTTGTCAGTTTCTGGGTCAGTGTGGATGTAGTGTTGAAGCAATGTTGTATCAATATGAGCACAAGGACACTTTGGCAGAAGATGTTTTGTCTGGCTGCAGCAATTGTCCTTGGCAATTGTCCCAAGCAGCTACTGTCCAGAGGCCGTGTGCTCAGTGTTTTGAAAAACAAAGACTGGGGATTATCAGGAGGATTTTTGTAAGGGAAATTGAGCCAAATAGACTGAACACAGAGAAAGAACTTTATTTTCTTCTGCAGATTCAGTGTTTAATCCTTCATTGCGAGGGCTTTGAGTCCGTCGTGGATAGACTTAAGCGTAGATGTAATCCACCTTCCGAGACAGTTCTCCATTTGTCGCTATCAAAGTCTCCTCCATTTTTCCAATTTGATGGATGCACCTCGCGTGGCCAGCATTTTGATAGGTTGTATCCATCTTCAGCAATTTGCGGTACACCAGGACAATCCCAGTTCCAATCAGAACGATCCCAGTCACCATTATTACGAAGATATACAAATCTTCAATATCTTCGATAGAGAGATTACTCAGGCACAAGATCCTCCAAACACTTGTCACCCGTAAATAGCCCGCTGGAGCCGTCCCTGCGGGGCAAACAGCTTCCCCCGGAGCACTATTCCTTGTTGAAAAAATAGTGTCAATTGCGTTCAAAGCCCAGCTTATCAATTCCATAATTTCTTTTCGATAATCAGCAGTAGACGCAGACAGACAACAGCAAGCTGGGATCCAGTTAGTTAGGGAAGTGGGGAGCTAGAGCAGAGAGAAAAGAGAGAAGCGTCTACTCTCCTTGAAGAGCGGAAGTGAAGAGCGGAAGTTGTACAATACAACAAAATTGTGGGTGCTCCACCAGGCTACTGCACAATAAAGTAAGAGAGAAAGATTTGATAAACACAGTTACAGAATACATGATTTTTTGGGGAGACTTATTTTGTACCCGTAGGTAGATTTGTTCTGCAGTCTGGTGACAAGCCACCAGCTGCGTTCGCAAGCGCCCCTTAACTCCCTATCCTGCATGTTTTTAGCATGTGGGAGGAAACCGGAGAAATCCCGGAGTAAACCCACACAAACACGGGGAGAACATGCAAACTCCACACAGATCACCGGGGGCAGGGATTGAACCCACGATCTCATGATCCCCGTGATCCCCCGGCCAAGGGTAAAACTGTGCTGCCGCGGTGCTAACCACTGCGCCACCGTGCAGCCCCGTGATTAAACATATATCTGAATTAAAAATAAAAATAGCCCACAGGTATGGTGGTGGCTTCACGGATGGAACTACGTACATAAGAGTGCGGAGTGCCAAACACACGACTGAATAAAATGGCCTAAGGATTATGGGACCGGCACAGGAAGTAACCCTGTGGCTGTGTAACCAACATCAATCTAATCGATCTAATCAGATTAATGATTTATTCATTTTGATTTATTTATCATTTATTTTGCGTGTACTATGTGCCACCATCATGCACTTTTGTGGCTTTAATAATTTTTTTCAGACAAAACTAAGAAACTCAGCAGCAATTTAAACCAAAGAAACAATGGTCTGATACACTATAATGTTTCCAGTTAGCACAACTTAGCATCATTTAGCATTTGACGTTTTATAATTAGACATGAGCTATGTTCCGATCCACAGTGTACTTCAACTGTATTCCCTACTCCCTGCTCTGTTCTCAGAGAATATCAATTAACAGCCCTTCACAAAATTTCTCCATTTGAAACACCTTGTAACCATTGGCTCCCTCCTCCATGCGTTACCACTGTATCCATAGACGCATACTGATACTATGGTGGATCATTTATATTTCTTAAATAAAATATTAATACAAATATATTTTTATTACAATCAGTTGATATAAACAATAACCAACATCAGTTTAGCTTGTTACTAATGTTAACAACAATAGTTTGTTTTACTTGTATTTGAGGTGCAATGGCTTATGGGTAATCTTGTTGTCAAACTTCTGATGAAGTGATGTACCGTTGTTCACTTTTTCACTGCACAGTTCTGAGTTCCCTTTGAACTGAAGACCATTCGCTCCCTTCAGTTTGGAATCTCAGTTAATATGGCAGAAACCCTGTGCAGTCCACTTCGGAGTACACTATTGGGTGATCGGAAGGCACCCATGGTTAACGTTACATATCTCCTATTAAAACGAGGTTAGCTATCGTCTCTGATGCACCACAATGTTAAACAGTCCCACATCCCTGACTAACAGGAGTAACAACTATTTGACCAAACTGGTAGTTTGAAGTTAGCAACCACTGGAGAGCCTAGCCACCCACCACACACCTGTTCCACTGCACACACTGCAGAGGAAAGGTGGGGCGCTGACAGGTAGTGGGTGAGGGCCTTTGCTCAAGAAACGGGAGTACTGTATGTGCATTTTAAATCACGATATAAACAATAGACTATTCTATGAAACGATAGACAGTCCCTCCAGGGTTTCACTGGATGTTTTTATGATTGTTGCAGCTCAAAAAGCCTGAATTTTTAAAAAGTTGCGATAAAAGTTGCAATGTTTTTAGACTTTTTTTGCACTAAAAGTTGTGGCAAGAATTACAAATTTTAAAGCAGATGCCTTTTTCCAGTTTACTGCAGTGATGTTTTATATAACAATACAAGAAAAGCAAACGATTGTCAAAAATTTCCTATTACAGTGGTTTGTAAATTAAGCAGAAACTTCTGCTATACAGAAAATTTTTTGTACAACAGCAAATACAGACTTTAATACAACATCCATTACAACAGCTAAATTTGCATGTTAAAGAATACAGATTTGGAAATTATTGGCAACACCTTCATTTGAAAACTCCCTACGCTCCCCAACCACTCGGTACTGAGCAGGGAGGAAAAAAATAAAAAAATAACTCTGTTGCGCTGTATTGTCAGACAATATTCTCTCTCTTTCCATGCCTAACTCCTACTTGTCACACGTCTTGACACACACACTTGTCTTTTCAGACACACGTTTCATTTACGGTGGGGTGGGGGTGGGGTGGGGGGTAGGTGCGTGTCCAGACTGGAGATTCACAGCTTTAAAGCTCATTGACAAGATGTAGTAATGATTATACCTCTAAAGATGTATAAATGTGGAAACACTGGCTGTAGTGTTAGATTTGCTCATTTTGTTTGTGGTTTTATGGCGTTTGTCCTCACGCGTGCTCCTGTGATGGGGTGCTTTTGGAGCAGGTGGACGTTTTTCAACACAAACCCAGAGCTTCATACACACGGTCAGGATGGAGATGTGGCGAGACGTCCACCGGCAGGCTGGGGGAGACGGAGGAAGGGACAGTGTTGGAAACCTTGCAGGTGAGTGTTTTTTTAAATCACACACTCTGTTTTGATGTGTTCCGTTAATACTCACTGTAAACATGGAAGTGAACACGGTGCAGTGATGCATTTGATTGGATAGACTGAGCGTTGGAACTCCAGTTAGAGAAAAATATGATTGGTGAAACTGGCGAAAGTTGATGAGGATTGGTCAAAATTGCGGGAAAGTTGCAGTGGTTGGACAAAGTTGCAAGGTTGTGCAATAGTTGCGCTGATTGGCTGATTTTGCTTGAATTGATGCAATCGTAACATCGCGAAATCCTGGAGGGACTGGATAGACATTTTTATATTGTCATCTGATATATATCATCATATCACACAGCCCTAATACAGTGGATATAAAAAGTCTACACACTCCTGTTCAAATGCCAGGTTTTTGTGATATAAAAAATGAGACCAAGATAAATCATTTCAAAACTTTTTCCACCATTAATGTGACCTATAACCTGTATAACCCAACTGAAAAACAAACAGATCTTTTAAGGGGAAAAATAAAAAACTTAGAATAACCTGTTTGCATAAATTTACACACCCTGTTATAACTGGGGATGTGGCTGTGTTCAGAATTAACTAATCACATTCAAACTCATGTTAAATGGGAGTCAGCACACACCTGCCACCATTTCAAGTGCCTCTGATTAACCCCAAATAAAGTTCAGCTGTTCTAATAGGCTTTTCCTGACATTTTTGTAGTCACATCTTACAGCACAAGCCATGGTCCGCAGAGAGCTTCCAAAGCATCAGAGGGATCTCATTGTTAAGGTATCAGTCAGGAGAAGAGTACAAAAGAATTTCCAAGGCATTAAATATACCATGGAACAAAGTGAAGACAGTCATCATCAAGTGAAGAAAATATGGCACAACAGTGACATTACCAAGAACTGGACTTCCCTCCAAAATTGATGAAAAGATGAGAAGAAAACTGATCAGGGAGGCTGCCAAGAGGCCGACAGCAAAATTGAAGGAGCTGCAGGAATTTCTGGCAAATACTGGCTGTTTAGTACATGTGACAACAATATCCCGTCTTCTTCATATGTCTGGGCTATGGGGTATGGTGGCAAGATGGAAGCCTTGTCATACGAAAAAAACCATCCAAGCCCAGCTACATTTTGCAAAAACACATTTGAAATCTCCCACACACATGTGGGAAAATGTGTTATGGACTGATGAAACCAAGGTTGAACTTTTTTTTGGCCATAATTCTAAAAGGTATATTTGGCACAAACACAACACTGCTCATCACCAAAAGAACACCATGCCTACAGTGAAGCATGGTGGTGGCAGCGTCATGCTTTGGGGCTGGTTTTTTCAGCTGGAACTGGGGACTTAGTCAAGGTGGAGCGAATTATGAACAGTTCCAAGTACCAGTCAGTGTTGGTACAAAACCTTCAGGCTTCTGCTAGAAAGCTTAAAGCGAAGAGGAACTTCATCTTTCAGCACGACAATGACCCAAAGCAAACATCCAAATCAACAAAAGAATGGCTTTACCAGAAGAAGATTCAGGTTTTGGAATGGCCCAGCCAGAGTCCAGACCTGAATCTGACCCAACATCTGTGGGGTAATCTGAAGAGGGCTGTGCACAGGAGATGCCCTCGCAATCTGACAGATTTGGAGCATTTTTGCAAAGAAGAGTGGGCAAATATTGCCACATCAATATGTGCCATGCTGATAAACTTCTACCCAAAAAGACTGAGTGCTGTAATAAAAGCCAAAGGTACTGCAACAAAGTATTAGTTTAAGGGTGTGCATTTTTATGCAACCAGGTTATTGTAAGTTTTTATTTTTCCCCTTAAAAATGGTAAAATGGTAAATGGTGTTCACGTATATAGCACTTTTTCTCATCTCTAGATGACCAAAGCACTTTACAGATCCTGCTATCCATCCATTCTGTCATGTTTCAGGACCCAGGAGACAGATGCTGACACGAGCAGATATGGACAATTATTCTTTATTGATGGAAAGTGAGTGTAGAGCGTGTGTGAGTGCGAGTATTGATGTCTGGTCACAGGAGCTGAGCAGTTCTGGTGGCGACCTGGCAACCCTGGAACACACAAGCAAAAACAATTACAGCTGTTCAGTGATGGCGGGTAATTGTAGATGGTTAGGCTTACTTGCAAGTGCCCAAGGTTGTGTTCTGCTGGCTCCGAGTGCCCGTGCAACGTGGTAGTGATGGTGCCCGTAGTTGCGGGGGTGAGGAGGAACTCCGTGATGGAGGAGGCGATGCCCCGTTGGCTGGGGAGGCTGGTCCGCCGCCAGGGAGGTCCACCTGTGCACAGGGGAAAAGGCTAGGAGATGATGAGTGCAGAGATCTCTTACGTGACCGGTCTTGACGTGACGTTCTCGGCTTGCCTTGAGGTCGTGGTCTTGGCTCATTCCTAGGCAAAGACGACAGACGACTCCGTGCCGAGCCATCAGTGATGCCGGCCTTTAAAGGCCGCTGATTGACACCTGCCGGTGTATGCGCAGCTGGAGATGATGAGGCAGATGACAGCCCAGCAGCCGTCATGACAGTACTTCCCCCTCTAGCAGTGCCTCCAGGCACCTGCCTAATTCTACCTGGATTCGCCCAATGGAAGTCGCGGATCAACTGCTTATCCAGGATCAACGCTGGGCGAATCCAAGAACGATCCTCCGGTCCAAACCCCTCCCAGTCCACCAGGTACTGAAGACCTCGGCCCCGCCGGCGCACGTCCAGGATGGCAGTCACCCCCCAGGCTGGATGGCCATCGATCATCCTCGGGGGGGCAGGAGCCGTGGGGGGCGGGCACAAAGGATCAGTGATGTAAGGCTTGACCTGGGAGACATGAGAGGTGGGGCAGATGCGCATAGAAGGGGGGAGAGACAAACGCACAGATACAGGATTGACAATACGAGAGATGGTGTAGGGACCGATGAAGCGCTTAGTTAGTTTGCGTTTCTCAGTTGGCACACCGATGTTCCGAGTAGACAACCACACTTTCTGACCCACCTTGTAGTCCGGGGCGGGCCTCCTATGACGATTGGCCACCTGGATGTTGCGCTCAGTGGTCTTCAGAAGGGCCCTGCGAGCAATGGACCAGACCCGCCGACAGCGCCTGACGTGGGTCTGTACAGATGGGACCGCTACCTCCCTCTCCTCCTCAGGGAACAGTGGTGGATCAAAACCGAGCGACGCCTTGAAGGGGGAAAGTCCCGTGGCCGAAGAGACTGTGGTGTTGTGGGCGTACTCAATCCAAGGTAGATGCTTGCTCCATGAAGAACAGCAGGAGGAGATGACACAACGCAGCGCTGCCTCTAGCTCCTGGTTAGCCCGTTCACACTGGCCGTTGCTCTGTGGATGATACCCAGAGGAGAGGCTGGCTGTGGCTCCCAATGCTGCGCAGAATGCCTTCCAAACTTGGGAGATGAACTGTGGTCCCCGGTCTGACACTATGTCAGCGGGGATGCCGTGAAGGCGGACCACATGCTGGACAAGGAGGTCTGCCGTTTCCTGAGCCGAAGGCAACCCCCGAAGGGGTACAAAATGGGCCGCCTTAGAAAAACGGTCCACAATAGTCAAAACAGTGGTGAAATTATCTGAGGGGGGCAAGCCAGTCACAAAATCCATGGCCACATGGGACCAGGGGCGAGAAGGAACGGGCAAAGGATGTAACAGGCCCGCCGGGGGGGAAGATGATGTTTTCCCAGTGGTGCATTGAGCGCAGGCCCGGACATAATTTAAGACATCCTTCCGCAGCCCTGGCCACCAGAAGGTCCTCTGGAGAAGGTCTACAGTCCGACCCACTACCGGATGACACGCCAGCTTGGAAGCGTGACCCCACTCAATCACTTGACTCCGAATGGAGCGAGGAACGAATAAACGACCCGGGGGACCCCCCCCCCCCGGATCAGGTTCCGTCTTCTGCGCTCTTCGGACCCTCTTGCAAATACCCCAGGACAAGGCACCCACCACACAGGAAGGCGGCAGGATGGGTGCTTCCTGATCTTCGGTGGATGGTGCATCGAACTGCCGCGAGAGGGTGTCCGGCTTGCCGTTCTTGCTCCCCGGCCGATAGGTGATGGTGAAGTTGAATCGGCCGAAGAAGAGAGACCAACGAGCCTGGCGTGCATTCAGACGCTTCGCCGTCCTGAGGTACTCCAGGTTGCAGTGGTCAGTCCATACAACGAACGGTTGAGCAGCCCCCTCCAGCCAGTGTCTCCACTCCTCCAAGGCGAGCTTTACTGCCAAGAGCTCCCTGTCACCAATGCTGTAATTCCTCTCTGCCGGTGACAAGCGATGGGAAAAGTAGGCACATGGCCGGATCTTGCCGTCCCGACGCGGACACGCGCGAAGCTCAGCGCGTGCTCGCGGATCACATTCAACACACAGAGCGGAGTTTTCCAGACTCGCTGATTATTGTGGCTGGCGACTTTAATCAGTGCAATCTGAGCCATGATCTCCCCCGCTACAAACAGTTTATTAAATGCCCCACCAGAGGATTAAACACACTGGATCACTGTTACACCACAGTGAAAGACGCATATCGCGCTGTCCCTCGAGCTGCGCTGGGATTATCTGATCACGTGATGGTTCACCTCATTCCCACATACAGACAGAGATTGAAGCTCACTAAACCTGTTGTGAGCACTACGAAGATACGGACCGGTGATGCTGAGGAGAAGCTGGAAACGTGCATGGAAATATCTGACTGGGGCATGCTTAAAGGAGCCACGCATGATCTGGATGAGTACACGGACACTGTGAACTCATATATCCACTTTTGTGAAGAGAACATTCTTCCATCACGCACCAGGGTGAGTTACTCTAATGACAAACCCTGGTTCACAGCTAAGCTCAGACAGATCAGGAAGGAGAAGGAAGCAGCGCTGAAAAGTGGAGACAGGGACTGCTACAGGGAGGTTAAATACCGGTTTAACAGAGAGCTGAAGAGGGCTAAATCTGTGTACTCAGAGAGACTCCAGCAGCAGTTCACTGCTAATGATTCGGCTTCCGTGTGGAGAGGACTGAGGCAAATCACCAACTATCGACCTAAGGCTCCTAAAGGTCAGGATGACAAAGCCCTTTGTCAGAGACTGTCCCAACACTATGCCCGTTTTGACACCTCGTCATCTGTGTCCAACTCCCCCCCTCCCTCCAGCTCCACAGCCTCCACATTCCCTACTTCATTTAAGGCACCCCCCCCCCCTCCTCCCCCCCTCCCCTTATCATCAGTGAGCAGGATGTGCTCAAACAGTTCTCCAGACTGAACCCGCGCAAGGCCCCCGGCCCAGACGGCGTGTCTCCCTCCACCCTGAGACTCTGTGCGAAACAGCTGGCTCCTGTATTCACAGACATTTTTAACACCTCCCTTAAGTTATGCCACGTGCCATCCTGCCTCAAATCCTCCACCATCATCCCTGTTCCCAAGAAGCCACGGATCACTGGACTTAATGACTACAGACCTGTAGCGCTCACCTCTGTAGTCATGAAGTCCTTTGAGCGCCTGGTCCTGTCCCACCTCAAGTCCATCACCACCCCTCTCCTGGACCCGCTGCAGTTTGCCTACCGAGCCAACAGGTCTGTAGACGATGCAGTCAACCTGGCCCTCCACTCCATCCTGCAGCACCTGGACTCCCCGGGAACCTACGCCAGGATCCTGTTTGTGGACTTCAGCTCCGCATTCAACACCATCCGCCCCGCTCTGCTCCGGGACAAGCTGTCCCTGCTCAACGTGCCTGACTCCCTCTGCAGGTGGATCATCGACTTCCTGACGGACCGGAGGCAGCATGTGCGGCTGGGAAAGACTGTCTCAGACTATACTAGCATCAGCACCGGATCACCCCAGGGCTGTGTACTTTCCCCCCTACTCTTCTCCCTTTACACCAACTCCTGCACCTCCAGCCACCAGTCTGTCAAGTTGATCAAGTTTGCGGACGACACCACCCTCATCGGGCTCATCTCCAACGGCGACGAGTCCGCCTACAGGAGAGAGGTGGCCCAGCTGGCGTCCTGGTGCAGCAATAACAACCTGCAGCTGAACGCTCTGAAGACAGTGGAGATGATTGTAGACTTCAGGAAAGTCACTACTCCTCTGCCCCCCCTCACCCTCTCAGGCTCTCCCATCACCACTGCTGATTCCTTCCGCTTCCTAGGCACTACCATCACCAGGGACCTCAAATGGGAGCTGACCATCAGCTCACTCATCAAAAAAGCCCAGCAGAGGATGTTCTTCCTGCGGCAGCTGAGGAAGCTCAAGCTACCCACCAAGATGTTAGTGCAGTTCTACACAGCCATCATCGAGTCCATCCTCACCACCTCCATAACCGTGTGGTACGCAGGAGCCACTGCCAGGGACAGACTAAGGCTGCAGCGCGTCGTGCGCACTGCTGAGAAGGTGATCGGCTGCAAGCTCCCATCTCTCCAGGATCTGTACATCTCCAGGACCCGGAGGCGTGCTGGCCGGATCATAGCCGATCCCTCACACCCTGGTCACGTACTGTTTGCCCGTACGGGAAGTAGACTGCCGTTCGGCCGCTCGCTCCCTTAACCTGCTATCTAGACTAATAGCGAGGGCAATTAATTCTCCCAAATTATCCGGTTTGTCCCGTGCCGCTAACTCATCCTTCAAGTCAGCATTGAGACTGCGAAGGAAAATACTGCAAAGCGACGGCTCCCCCCACCCAATCTCAGCGGCCAGGACCCGGAAATCAATGGCGTAGTCAGCAGCTGATCTATTACCCTGCTGCAGGCTCAACAGCCGTTCAGTCAACACCGCACCCCTATCTGAATGGTCAAACACAGCCATAAACTCCGCCAAAAACTGCTGGTAAGTTAACACAGGATAACTTGGTTTGGCCATAACTGTATATGCCCAGTCTAAGGCTCTACCCCCCAACAAGTTGATGATATATTCAATCTTACTTGAATCAATGGCGAAGTCTCCCGGGACGCGGAGGAAAACTGATTCACATTGCAAAATGAATCCGCGAGCTTCCCCAAGTTTTCTGCTAAACCGGGCAGGGGTTGGTACAGGGGTGAGGCGAGGTGTAGGTAATATGTTAGCTTGACCTGGCGATAAGCCTGTAGGGGTTGAAGCTCTGGCGGCCGGGGGAAACATCTGGTGTCCTTCCAGACGATCCAGCCGGCTATTAATTTGAGTCAGTTGATTGAGAATAACTGTCTGTTGGTGTGATATCATATCTACCCGAGCGCTAAGGGTGTTTAGTCTGCGTGACAGCGCACCGTCCGCTGGGTCAACTTGACGGAGTCGTACTGACATGTTTCAGGACCCAGGAGACAGACGCTGACACGAGCAGATATGGACAATTATTCTTTATTGATGGAAAGTGAGTGTAGTGCGTGTGTGAGTGCGAGTATTGAAGTCTGGTCACAGGAGCTGAGCAGTTCTGGTGGCGACCTGGCAACCCTGGAACACACAAGCATAAACAATTACAGCTGTTCAGTGATGGCGGGTAATTGTAGATGGTTAGGCTTACTTGCAAGTGCCCAAGGTTGTGTTCTGCTGGCTCCGAGTGCCCATGCGACGTGGTAGTGATGGTGCCCATAGTTGCGGGGGTGAGGAGGAACTCCGTGATGGAGGAGGCGATGCCCCGTTGGCCAGGGAGGCTGGTCCGCCGCCAGGGAGGTCCACCTGTGCACAGGGGAAAAGGCTAGGAGATGATGAGTGCAGAGATCTCTTACGTGACCGGTCTTGACGTGACGTTCTCGGCTTGGCTTGAGGTCGTGGTCTTGGCTCATTCCTAGGCAAAGACGACAGATGACTCTGTGCCGAGCCGTCAGTAATGCCGGCCTTTAAAGGCCGCTGATTGACACCTGCCGGTGTATGCGCAGCTGGAGATGATGAGGCAGATGACGGCCCAGCGGCCGTCATGACACATTCAGTGGAGCTGTCATGCCCAGGAACTGGCCTGACCCACCAGGAGCAACCTGGGGTTCGGTGTCTTGCTCAAGGATGCATTGACATGCAGCTTGCAGAGCGGGAATCGAACCCCTGACCCGCCGATCAGTAGTCGGCCACACCTGCGCCACAGCCATTAAAAGATTTCAGTTTGTTTTTCAATTGGGTTGTACAGGTTATAGGTCACATTAATGGCGTAAAATTTTGAAATGATTTATCTTGGTCTCATTTTTTACATCAGAAAAACCTGGTATTTGAACAGGGGTGTGTAGACTTTTTATATCCACTGTAATATATAAGTAATGTTAGTCAGCAGACTAGAAACTGTTCGAGGAAGAGCTTTACAGACAACTTTGAGGCGCTATAAAGCAACACTGAATATATTTTTGGTCTTGAAATTCATTCATTCATTCATTCATACATTTTTTGTTACATCGAGGTCGATGTAACAAAAAATGAGCTCCCGGTACCAAGACGGCGGCGCCGACAGGCGGCATGGATTCCCACAGGAAAAATGCACCAAACAGAAAAAATAGCCATGTAATACAAATGAAATTCATGTGGGGTAATGATAATAGTTTGTAAATGTGGTACATGGTGTAAATGGCTGAGCAAACACAGAAACATTGACTACGATGGACGAAAACGGACTGGTCACATGGGCGGGCGAGTCCCCCTCCAGTAACAGGTAAGCGAGAAATATGTTTTTTTGACATTTCATTGATTTTCTGGTTCATATACTTTGAAGATTAGATAAAAACTTACCCTTGTAGACAAATCGGAGTAAAAAAAAACAGACCATTCTTTATGTAAATGTGTCCAAAGTCCACTTTTGACTGAGTTATGTAATTTATATAGCTGCTGCGACATTATGCAAATTAGATGCAAAAATTTATTCCTATCTGAAACTTTGGATCATATTCTACATCTTTCTAATCGACAGTAAGCCAATATCTCTTGTAACTTTTAAGTTATAACCTTGGAAATCTGAGCTATTTTATTAACAATTTTTTTACCACTCTTGACCACTAGGCGGGGCCTTGAGTTTCCTTGCATTTCCCCAGGCGCCACATGGCAACTAGGGCAGTTAAAGGGTTAACAGCTTACTCATGTCTTAATGAAGTGTTTGTGACATATTTTGTTCACATTTTCTTTAATTTTTTTTAATTATTGAAACAAATTTGTTTTTATTTTTCTTGGCTTTGTTGAAACGCTGTGATTTAAAGCCTGTCACTTTAAGAAACAGACTTTTTTTAACTAATAAATATTTTATTGTCACAGTACAATCCAAAATGCATCACTGGGTCTCCATAAAGCTATATTTATCCTTTAAAAGAAAAAGAGGTCTCCATTTGGGCAGTCCGCTATCATCGTCCTCCACCATTTGCTGCTCCGCCCCCTCCACCGCTGGCTTCTGATTGGTCTTGAGCTCCTGACATCATTAGGAAGAGGACCAGGGTCACAATGTACATCTAATATTTGGCAAAGGACTTCTGCTCCTGTGAATTCTTTCCTTTTTTCTCTGATTCCTGCTCCAGATGCTCCAGGAACAGAGCAGTCTCTGGGAGCTCTGATGAAGGCTGTCAGGAATCCGTCCGTCTGTCCATCTGTCTCTATGTCTGCAGGGGGACTCTGGGAACTATGATCCTGTAGCGACTGTCCACTGCCGCCACTGTCTGAGCCGGTCCTCCTCCACCAGCTGGTTCTGACTCAGAGAAACACTGGGCTCCCTTCTTGTCTTCAGAACCACGGGGATGGAAGTGAGCCACATCATCGACTTCAAATGAGTGTTCCTGTGGCAGAGAAAATCTGCTGAATTCAGCCTCTGAAACTGAATTTATGTCACGACCCTCCTCCCATTGACAGGCGTGTTCTCAGATGCTGCCGCGTCACCGGAAATGCAGGTCGTTTTCTGTGTCAAGTCAAATCCCTCGTATGTTATCAGTCCCTGTTAATGTACTTAGCAATAAATCTTTTCTGAGTTCTGAGTTCCATTGTTACAACACACAAACTCAATGCATAAAAAATAGAAAATGGTGAAAACAACCGTTAAATTTAACATTAAACTAGCAGCCATTTTGCTGTATGCACAACCCTTTAAGAAACAGACTTTAGCTGTTCAACTCTATCCTCCCTCTTACAACGGTTAGCCATTAGGGGGAAGCTGTAGCACAGGTGTAGTGTGGCCAACTACTGATTGGATGGTCAGGGGTTCATTTCCCGCTCTGTCTGCAGTCTGCATGTCAAAGTATCCTTGAGCAATACACCGAAACCCCAGTTGCTCCTGGTGGGTCAGGCCAGTGCCTGTGTACGGCGGCTCTGACGCCATCAGTGTGTGGATAGCAGGATTTGTAAAGCACTTTGGTCGTCTAGAGATGGGAAAAAGTGCTGTATAAGTGAACACCATTTACCATTTTACCAGTAGCTTGGATGAGCAGAGCTGGTTCACCAATCCACAGTTGTCTGTGTATCTCCTGTCACCCTTTCCCACCCTCCAACAACCCCACCGAGATGCCACAAGAAATCACCAGCACCATGCACCCACTGATCACCGCTGGCCGAGTCACAGATTCTCAAAGGGCAATGTCTCGCTCTGCAGTACTCTGCTCCTCTCCCACAGCTAGCCGGGGGATGCCCCCGTCATGGAGCGGCTCCCCCACACTGCCCACGTGAGTAGAGCAGAACTCCAGAGGATGGTGGGGGAGCTGGCCGTGAGAGCCAGCAGCTCCAGGCAGCAGCACTGGGTCGGCAACCGTCTGCGCAGCCCCATGTCACGGCCATGGGACCCATGGGTCATGGCAACTGTTCCCCATGACTGGCATGCCAGTCATGGGGAACATGCCACATGGGGGTGGCAGGTGTGGCGACCCACCGCGGAACCACCGCGAAACCACCAGGAGATGGGCTGGAGTGACACGAGGCACAACGTGAACCGTGGACTGGTGAACCAGGTGGTAACAGGATCTGAGCACAATAACAATATAAGCCACGCTTGGTTCGAGCTTCCTGTTACCACTGTTTGTTTGGGGGCTAACAGCTCAGGGGCTAATAGGCTACCTTTAGCACCCCTTCCATCTACATGATAGACAGCTAGATGGGCCAATAATAGAGCAGTGGGCTGGTCTCAAGCAGTGCCGTATAATATTAAAGTTGTGACACTCTTTGATCTCGCTGCTGCCCAGTCACGTGGTTCATGGAGTGCCAAATAGTTCCAAATAACAGTCTTTCTATAATGGTGTGTGAATGGCAGCTGTGAAAATCTGCAATATTAACAGCATTTTTTTTAGCCATATTAGGTAAATATTCAGAATACCTATAGTAGGTACATTGTTTAAATTTATAATGAACAGATTTAAATGGATTATGATATAAAGAGCAGCTTTAAAAAGACAGTCAAAGTACGTTTTGGACATACAATGGTGTGAAAAAGTGTTTGCCCCCTTTCTGATTTCTCATTTTTTTGTATGTTTGTCACACTTAAATATTCAGATCAAACACATTTAAATAATAGACAAAGATAACACAAGTAAACACAAAATGCTGTTTTAAATGAAGGTGTTTATTATTATGGGGAAAAAAATCCAAACCTACATGGCTCTGTGTGAAAAAGTGATTGCCCCCTAAACCTAATAATTGGTTGAGCCCCCCTTAGCAGCAACAACTGCAATCAAGCGTTTGCGATAACTGGCAATGAGTCTTTTACAGCGCTGTGGGGGAATTTTGTCAAACTCATCTTTGCAGAATTGTTGTAATTCAGCTACATTGGAGGGTTTTCGAGCATGAACCACCTTTTTAAGGTCATGCCACAGCATCTCAATCAGATTCGGGTCAGGACTTTGACTAAGCCACTCCAAAGTCTTCATTTTGTTTTTCTCAAGCCATTCAGAGGTGGACTTGCTGGTGTGTTTTGGATCATTGTCCTGCTGCAGAAGTCAAGTGCACTTCAGCTTGAGGTCACGAACAGATGGCCGGACATTCTCCTTCAGGATTTGTTGGTAGACTGCAGAATTCATGGTTCCATTTACCACAGCAAGACTTCCAGGTCCTGAAGCAGCAAAATAGCCCCAGACCATCACACTACCACCACCATATTTTACTGTTGGTATGACGTTCCTTTTCTGAAATGCTGTGTTACTTTTACACTGGATGTAATGGAACACACACCTTCCAAAAAGTTCAACTTTTTTCTCGTCAGTCCACAGAGTATTTTCCCAAAAGTCTTGGGGATCATCAAGTTGTTTTCTGGCAAAACTGAGAGCCTTTATGTTCTTTTTGCTCAGCAGTGGTTTTCGTCTTGGAACTTTGCCATGCAGGCCATTTTTGCCCAGTCTCTTTCTCATGGTGGAGTCATGAACCTTGACCTTAACTGAGGCAAATGAGGCCTGCCGTTCTTTGGATGTTGTTGTGGGGTCTTTTGTGACAGCTTGGATGAGTCATCACTGCACTCTTGGGGTAATTTTGGTTGGCCGGCCACTCCTGGGAAGGTTCACTACTGTTCCATGTTTTTGTCATTTGTGGATAATGGCTTTCACTGTGGTTTGCTGGAGTCCCTTTACCTTTAGAAATGGCTTTATAATCTTTTTCAGACTGATAGAGCTCAATTACTTTGTTTCTCATTTGTTCCTGAATTTCTTTGGATACGCAACATGATGTCTAGCTTTTGAGGATCTTTTGGTCTACTTCACTTCTTCTTCTTCTTCTTCTTTTAGATTTGATTGGCGGTTGGCAACCAGCTCACAGGTGCATTACCGCCACTGACTTGATTATCATCACTCTATATCTTTGTATAAGGAGTTCTTATAAGGAGTTCTGAACAACTCCTTATGTGTGAAAAAATTATCCGTCCTTGGACTATGTCCTCGGCGGCGTCGACCTGCTGTGTCAGGCAGGTCCTATTTGAGTGATTTCTTGGTTGAGAACAGGTGTGGCAGTAATCAGGCCTGGGTGTGGCTAGAGAAATTGAACTCAGCTTTCCAAAGATGTGATAAACCACAGTTAATTTATGTTTTAATGGAGGGGGGTCACTTTTTCACACAGGGCCATGTAGGTTTGGATTTTTTTTACTCTTAATAAACACTTCATTTAAAAACTGCATTTTGTGTTTACTTGTGTTATCTTTGTCTAATATTTAAATTTGTTTGATGATCTGAAACATTTAAGTGTGACAAACACAAAAAAATGAGAAATCAGGAAGGGGAAAAACACTTTTTCACACCACTGTACTTTGCACAGGCTAATAACAATTACAAGTTTATGAGCTTTTACTGCACATAAACAAGAAAAAAAGCTGGCGAAATAAAGCAATATCATAGACTACAGAAGCTACATGTTAACTTAAGTGGTAAAATGACCAAAACAACAGCCATTCATTAACTTACCCAGGATTATTAAACAAACACTCTGTGAAATGAATGATGGTCTATGGAGAAAGATCCAGTGTTTGGAGCAATTCGCCACTCCATGACCCACGTGACTTCCGCCTTTCAGTTTCTATAGAAATCTATCGTAATGATGCAACTCTTATATTATACAACGCTGGTCTTAAGGATGGCGGTGGGTTGGCTTTTTACCTCCGCCAAGGAGGTAATGTTTTTACCGGGGTTTGTCGGTCTGTCTGTCTGTCTGTCTGTTACCAACATAACTCCAAAAGTTATGAACGGAGTATGACGAAATTTTCAGGAAAGGTGTGTAATGGCACGGGGAACAGATGATGAGATTTTGGTGATGATCTGAGAGTGCATACCTCCACCAAGGGCTTTGTTTGTATTTGGGCAGCAGGATTATACAAAAACTACTAGATGGATTTGGATGAAATTTTCACCAGAGGTGCTTCTTGGCCTAGAGAGGAACCCATTATATTTTGCTGATGATCTGAGAATGCATACCTCAGCCAAAGCGCTTATCTTCTCACAGTGTGTTAGCAACAATACTCCAAAAGTTATGAACGAATTTTGATGAAATTTTCAGGAAAGGTGTGTAATGGCACGGGGAACAGATGATTAGATTTTGGTGATGATCTGAGAGTGCATACCTCCACCAAGGGCTTTGTTTGTATTTGTGCAGCAGGATTACACAAAAACTGCAGGATGGATTTGGATGAAATTTTCACCAGAGGTGGTTCTTGGCCTAGAGAAGGACCCATTATATTTTGCTGATGATCTGAGAATGCATACCTCAGCCAAAGTTCTTATCTTCTCACAGTGTGTTAGCAACAATACTCTAAAACTGATGGACAGACTTTGATGCAGTTTTCACTGCAAGTGGCTATAGGCCTACACACAAACCCAATACATTTTGGAGGTGATCCATGAGAAACGGAAGGAGTCTTGGTGGAGGTATGCGCTCTATGAGTGCTTTTCTAGTTTTTAAATGTGACATATACAATTTCCACTGAAAAGCCAAAAACGTTTCTGGTGTTTCTGGGAGAGAAAAACGAGATAAAGGCTGTGTGTTTTGTTAAAGAGAATTGACTGTTTTGAAAATTTTTGGATAATTAGGTGATCAGTAGACTCATTTCAGACAGTTAAAACCTACAAATGCACCATTTTTCAGTCAATGACTCAATTTTAATGCAGGGGAAAATATGGTTCCTTTAACACCCGCTGGAAACATGCCATGTTTTCATCAGGTACGCTTACAAAATTTAATGTCCTCATGCAAGACTTTTGTCCTACATTGAGGTGGGAGGTGGTGGTATAACTGGAAGGCATAACATTTTAAAGTAATACACAAAATGTAATTTTTAATACAGTCTATAGCAGTGATTCTCAACTGGTGGGTCACGACCCAAAAGTGGGTTGCGGACAGCAGGTCAAAAAATAAATAATATTCTGAAGTTCAGTTATATTTGAAGGTGGACTTGTCAAAACTTTTATTTTGACAGGCATGCGTCAGAGAGGTGCTGCTCTCTGGCACCGTAGGCATGGTATCCATCATTTGATTGACATTTACTTCAAGTTTGTGTTGCTATTCAGAGGTGAGATGGCGAAGAGCAAATATGACCCAGAGTATTTGAAATGTGGATTTTAATATATTGAGGATTAAAAAGGACAGAAGCTGCAATGTGTAATTTGCAGTGAAGTGCTTACGCATGAGAGTATGAAACCATCCAAACTTAAGCGCCATTTAGAAACTAAATATTCCACTTGCAAAGACAAGCTGGTGGAGTTTTTTCAGAGACGACTCCAGGAGCTGAGGACATCACAGAGAGATTTGGTGAGGTAAGCCTATCCCATGTTTGGTGCAGCGATGTGACGGCTGAGTATCCATCTCTCGCCATTTGTGCAGACAATTCGAGCAGCTCGGTAGTGCAATGGATAGCACTGTGGCAACACAGTAAGAAGGTCACAGGATTGATTCCACCCCTGACCATTGTTGGTTCAATCCCACTCCCTGACCATCAGTGACCCTTCTGTGTGGAGTTTGCTTTGTCTGCGTGTGTAACAGGTTAAATGGGTCAGACATGGTTAACCCAATAGCTTCATTCTCCTTTAATGCACTGACTATAGTTTTATGCATTTGATAGAAATGGTTTCATGCTAAGCTTTTTTATGTGTTTCAGAATGTGTAATTAAGGCTCTCGCATACGTTTTGATGGACAAGGAAGACTGCAAGTTAATTTTGGATTGCTCTGTGGTCTGTTGGTCATGCCTTTTTGCTCCGTGATCTGTTGTTTAGGCTTTAGGGATCCAGTAGAGGGACTTGGCGCTCTGCATCTCAATACAGACAAGTGAAGGCAGCAGTTGCATGTGTGATCATTTCTCCTTCTCTCCCTACTTTTCTTGTCTAATTTAAGGGTACAGCATGTGGGTTTATCCTGGGTACTCCAGTTTCCTCCCACAGGCCAAAAACATGCAAGTTAGGTTAACTGGAGACTACAAAGTGTGAGGTGTGTGCGAATGGTGAAGGGATTGATGCCGTACTGTGGCTGCCTCATCCATCCAAGTGGATGCCCTGAATTTCCCTCTGGAATTAATAAAGTATACGAAATACAAAAATACAAAAAAAAAAAAATAATGCTACTGCAGGGGACACAATAGGTCATGGCACTCCACCCAGGACAGGGGGTTGGTGGGGGGAGAAGATGGTCAGAAATGGTAATGGGGAAAAGGTGAGAAGAGCCAGCTAAGGGTGCCAGAGCGCTAAGGGGTAATAAGCCAAAGAAAAACGTGCCTTCCACTCCCGCTGTGCCAAGTTCACACCTGAGGAGACAGGGGTGTGAATGTATTGTATTAAGACTTGCTGTGTGACGTATGTTAACCTCCTAACTGTGTTTGTTGCCAAACTGCGACATAACCCCTAGTGGTCAACAGTGGTAAAGATTTTTTTCAAGAAAATATTCAGATCAGATGTCAGAACTTTCCAAAGCTATAACTTGAAAGTGGTAAGAGATAATGGCTTACTGTCAATTAGAAAGATGTAGAATATGATCCAAAGTTTCAGTTCGGAGTAAATTTAAGCATCTAATTTGCAAACAAACAAACAAAGACATTTGTCATTTACTGCTGGCAAGGCAGCATCCTTTTGCGGCATTCTAGTTGTTATTTTGTCCTCTTCCAGTCATTTTAGCTTTCTCTCCTACATCCAGAAACTGTTATTGATTATTCCACCTTACTTTTGCTTTTATTCTGCTGCAATTTATCTTATATGACGACATGCAACCAGCAATTGCTCTGCAGTTACATGGTGCTCCGGGCACCGACAGGTGAAATCAACGAGCTTTGCGCTCCCTGTGTTATAAGAACATGTAAATATATACCTTCATAAGCTAAATAATCTCTTTTTAGAATCATAGTTGGCACATTCGGGACTAAATCATTCGAATTTGCTCCTCTGTCTGCGATCGCGTATGTCCACAACGATGAGTACCGTCCATTTTGTTTTGTAATCTCAAAGATGAAGAAGAAGAAGAAGAAGAAGAAGAAGGATTTCTTCCTCTTTGGTGTATTACGTGTCATCCATGAGTCCTCCAACGCGTGCCTGACATGTTTACCGGACCCAGGGAACAGACACAGGCTCAAGTGGATTCAATTAACTTAATTGAATCCACTTAAATTCAATTCAATCAACGTGTAAGTGTGTGAGTGCGTGTATGTGTGGTGAATGTGGAGATGGCTGTCAGCAGTGACATTGTAGCTGGGGGTGAGCAGAGTGCCGTTCAGCCTGGCAAACTTTGCAGGTGGAAGAGGGACGTTCAGGTTGGCCCGGAGGCTTCTGCCAGGAAGACAGCGTCTGCTGTCACACACCGGTGATGGACAGGTGGCCCGCTGGAGCGAGGAAGACACGTTCCGCTGCCGAGGAGGAATAACTCCGCCTCCAGAGGAGTCCGCCTGTGCACAGGGGAAAAATAGCTGGAAAGGGTGAGTAGCAATAGCGCTTACTTGGTGTGGTTAAGCTGAATCCTTCCAGAGGATGAAACCAGGATGAGGAGGTCTTGGACAGGAATGAAGAAATCTGGACATAGGTTAGAAGACGAGAGTCAGGCTTCTGCAGTCAGGGAGACAGACGGCTTCGTGCCAGACTACAGGCAGAGCAGGTTATAAAGCCAGTGAGTGATGGGGAGCAGGTGTCCACGCAGCTGTAGAAGATGATGGCACAGAGCGAGTCATAACAGTGCCTGCCACCTTGTGAACTGGCATGATCAGTACAAATCCTCAGTCCAGCTGGGGAGTGTTTGGCACGTTGTATCAGTTGACAGGTGCAGTGCCGCACTCTGCCACTAGGGGCACACGGAATCACAGCGCTTAAGGGTTAATGTGGATGTGGATGTGTGTGCATGTTTCACAGCGTGTATGTTAATGTGCTTACCCTGGGTACCAGAGAGGTGGGAATAAAGTGTATAAGAGAGATCACTCTGGCACTCAGATCCAGTATGTTTTACTTGTTGGAGGAGAAATACAGTCTGTGTCGTCAATTTGTGGTCTCGTCTGATTCCTTCCTCCATACTGCCATTCAGCATGACCCATTGGTGTGAACGTGGCTTCTCTACTTTGATCCAGAAACAGACTGGACACTGAGCATGATCTGAAGCTGCGTTCCGATTGCCCAATAGTATACTCTGAAGTGGACTGCACAGGGTGTCCGCCATATTAACTGAGATTCCAAATCGAAGAGAGTGAATGGTCTTCAGAAGTGACCTACCGGGCATCACTTCACCGGAAGTTGACAAGAAGATTACCCATAAGCCATTGTGCCTCAAATACGAGTAAAACAAACTATTGATGCTAACGTTATTAACAAGCTAAACTGATGTTGGTTATTGTTTATATCAACTGATTGTAATAAAAATATATTAGTATTAATATTTTATTTAAGAAATATAAATTGTTCACCATAGTATCAGTATGTGTCCATGGTTACCATGGTAACGCACGTAGGAGGGAGCCGACTGTTACAGGGTGTTTCAAATGGAGAAATTTTGTGAAGGGCTGTTAACTTCACTGATATTCCCTGAGTACAGAGCAGGGAGTAGGGAATACAGTTGAAGAACACTGTGGATCAGAACGTAGCTAGAAACTTGCTCTCTCCACTGTCACCCCAGACTTTGAAACTCTGATCAAGAGTAAAGCACATGCCCAGTTGTCTCATTGACTTCCACAAATGACTGGTTAGGTAAAAAAAAAACACCTCATTTTGTAGGCCTTTTTCATTTTGTGCAGTTTGATATTTATTTTATTCACTTTTTTATACATGCAGCTGCCATGTTCCTCCTCAGTTTGTGTTCTGGATGCAGAAATAACCAAAGACGTGAAACATCTCATTTTGTTGCCTCATTTATTTTGTGCAGTTTTGATATTCAGTGTGGTCTATATTAATCATATATCCCAAAACCTACATATGTATAAGCATGTGAGAATGTTTGGTGATTACATATGTAAAGCGACTTCACACCTCAGAACAGGATAAAGAGGTCTCAACCGCCAGCGGGGATCAAAGAGCATCCAAGGCACTGCGGTGGAGACCAGATCGATCGCTCTGACCTCCCAAGGCCAGGTGGAGGGATACGGAGACAAAGGAGGGGGATTAAGATAATGTGGGATGTCAGCTTTGATATGCATGTCTTTTGTTATGTGTAGGTATAAGTATGTAGAGCTGAATGTGTTCTGCCTCTTTCTACTTCTGCTTCTGCACTGAGATGAGACTTGTTAGAGGAGCGAAGCTGATAATAAACTTTGGTTTATAAGTCGCATCGCCTCGTTATTCCAAGCTCTTCTACACTGGTGACCCTGACGCGAGGATGGACCAGAGGCGTTCCCCCGTGATTGACTCATCTGAGGCGACCCAGGCAGACGCCGGCGCCCATGCAGACAGGGGAACGGATGGAAGACATTCCCCCACGGCAGAAGAGAGGGCCTCAATTTGTCTCGGAGCTTTGGTCAGCCATGGCCAGCAGCTTAGGAGCGACAATTCACCGCACCACCGCTTATCACCCTCAGGCTAATGGGTTATGCGAGCGTTTTCACAGATCTTTAAAGGCCGCCCTCAGAGCCTCACTAACGGACACAAATTGGGTAAATAAACTTCCCTGGGTTTTATTGGGGTTGCGTGCTGCGCCTAAAGAGGATCTAGACGCCTCCCCAGCAGAATTAGTTTTTGCACAACCTCTCAGGCTCCCAGGTGAATTTTTACCAGAGAACTCAGAGCCAGGGCATCTTCCAGCCCCGAGGCTTTTAGGCAGCAACGGACCGGACTCTCTCCCCGGACCGGCACATCACTCTTTTCCACGGGTTTTTGTTCCCCAAGCTTTGAAAAACGCTGAATTCGTTTTTGTTAGGCATGAAGCTTTAAAACCAACCCTCCGTCCACCATACGATGGACCATTCAGAGTGCTGGAACCTGGTGATAAGCATTTTGTGCTTGATTAGGGGACAGAAAAGAAACAGTCAGCATTGACAGACTTAAACCTGCCTTCTTGTTGAGAGACGAGCCTGCACGGTTGGCGAGAGCACCTCGGCGGGGTAGACCCCCCAAGAGAAAAGACTCAGCCCCCCTGCAGGGAACAAATAATCACTCTCCTCCCCAAGCTGCAGATTCCTTACAGGAAGGTCCCACCAGGACGCCCAAGCGGACCCACAGCAGATTCGGGAGAAGATTAAAACCCAGACGGCACAGGGACTGATGCAAACTACTCAAAAGTTGTTCACTAATTGTGCTGTAACAGTTTAAGACTGACTTGTGATATTACTATGCTGTTATGATTACCACTGAATTCTCTATAGGAGCATAGCTGCTGGAAAGTTTCTTCCTTGTCAAGAGGTGTAGCAGTTAGTATGTCATAATAATTATCTTAAACTGTGAATTTTTCTATTGTCCTTTTCTTAGTCGTTTGGGGGGGGGGCTGTGGTCTATATTAATCATATATCCCATAACCTACATATGTATAAGCATGTGAGAATGTTTGGTGATTACATATGTAAAGCGACTTCACACCTCAGAACAGGACAAAAGGTCTCAACCGCCAGTGAAGATCAAAGAGCATCCGAGGCACTGCGGTGGAGACCAGATAGGTCGCTCTGACCTCCCAGGGCCAGGTGGAGGGGTACGGAGACAAAGGAGGGGATTAAGATAATGAGGGATGTCAGCTTTGATATGCATGTCTTTTGTTATGTGTGAGTATAAGTATGTAGAGCCGAATGTGTTCGATCTCTTACTTCTTCTGCTGCTGCACTAGATGAGACTTGTTAGAGGAGCGAAGCTGTTAATAAACTTTGGTTTATAAGTCACATCGCCTCGTTATTCCAAGCTCTTCTACACTTTGCACATATACATAAATAAATAAATATGTGTATTAATGTTTTAAAAATGACGTACATGTTTTCAAAGGCTCTCTTTGAAAAATAAATGTGCATGCTTTGAATTCTGTATAAGTGGGTGTGGAGTTAATGACCGTGGGCGAGTGTGGGTCCCAGGGTGAGCCCAGCTGAGAGCCCCTGGTCTGTGGTGTGACCTGAGGGGCTGCTGTGACCGCTGACCATTCCTTCAGAGACGGCAAGGAAGTAAAGCCAGTCTAATAAAACCAACACCTGCTTAGTCTAGAAGCTTCTTAGAGCTGATACCTCCACATATGAATACAATCAAGTTCCTTTAGTCTACTCTGCACTGCTTGTGCTGAAATATGATTCCAGTCTCTCTTCTTAAGATATGTTGTCACCCATCACACATTGGCAAGAAAGGCTGAAACCAAGTTTTGTTGAATGAGTGTGATTTGAAAAAAAAACAACAACAAAAAAAAAACTAAACTCTCCTCCGTCAAAGGATTCAGTAATAATTTCATGTGTTAAGTGACAACAGTGGTCAAAATAAAGTGCATGAAAAGTTATGGTGAAAGATCAGTACCAGCACTGTATTTCAGAGAGAATTAAAACTGAAAATAACTCACCTTTTCACCAGCCTGCACACAGACCACGGACAGATAATGTAACGAAAATGGCGCAGATTATTACTTTCATTTTCAGCTGCATTAACAGGAAGTTGGTTGCAGAGCGGCAGGAGCTGCTGAGTGGAGCAGAAAATCAGACGATATTCATGTCATGACCTGACGATTTCACATGAAGTGAGATGACATCAGCACCCCCGAGCCCCTTACCTTTGCTTAATTACATTAAAGGCAACCAGCAGTAGGAATTCAGTGGACATCTAAAGTCAGATGGTGGTGATAGCAGTGACACAATTCAAGAAATAACACCTTAATCTTATTTGGTACAGTGTTTCCTCATTTAGTATATTTTGCAAACTAACAAGGACGTTGTGGAGAGTGCAAATAAAGGAACCAGACCTGCACGACAGACAAACTTTATTTCTCTCTCTCACTTCATTCATACACAGAAAAAGACACTTTTCTATACACCAGGGTCTTTCCTTTTATATCACTCCATTGCTTCCCCCAGTTGCCTGAAATCTTGCATTGTGGAGATTGTGTGGAAAGACGAGGTTGAGTTTATTACTCAAAATCAGTTTTATTCACAACACATTCTCCAACATCCAAAAACAGAAGAGAGAGACATGCCCCCACAGCTGCCCCTTTATACCCCAGGACATCAAAGTCAACAGTCGCATTGTCTTTACATCCCAAATCACAACGCGCCCCCCTTCAGGTCTCCTGTCTCCACCTGAAGTCCTGGTGGTCTCCTCTTGCAGTCCTGGTGGTCAGGAAATCCTTCATGGCCGTCTCCCTGCATACAAAAGGCCAGACTTCACATCCTCCTGCAACCCCTAGGAGGTTCAGACCTTTTGTTCCCCTGAGACGTGCAGTAAACAATAAGCATACAGTAACAAGCATGTGAAGCATATGGAAACCACATATGTGCCTACATGACCCCCCCCAAACGTCTAAGATGGAACAACATCACCACAGATTGCATGCCATAATAAAATCACTATATATCAGTCCAAATGCTGCTTAGGTCTCAACCTTATCCCATATCTGCTAAAAGCAGGATGTATCACTTCCACGGCGTCTTCCCACTGTGGATCTGTTGCCTGGGGATGAGAACTGTTAGTCAACCTCTGTGGGTGTTCTGGGGAATGCTCTCTAGGGGGTCTGCCACGCCGAGAAGCCTTCGCCAACTGCACAACTTCGTCAGCTAACACAAAAGCGGGTTTGAGCCTGTTAATGCCAATCCTTTCTTTTCTACCCCCCAAATCTAGCAAAAAATGCTTATCACTTGTTTCCAGCGCTCTATATGGCCTGTCATAAGGTGGGTGCAAGGGCGGACGGTGGGCATCATGTCTGACAAAAACAAACTCCGCATTTTTAAAGCCTTAGGCACAAAAACACGCGGAAAACTGTGATGAACGGGGCCAGGTAGCATGCTCGGGCCCGTGCTATTCTGTAACCGCTGAACCGAGGAGCGCTCTGGCGCTGGATTATCTGGGAGAAATTCCCCGGGCAGCCGCAGTGGCTGTGCGAACACTAACTCAGCTGGGGAGGCTTCTAAATCCTCTTTAGGTGCAGAACGCAACCCCAATAAAACCCATGGTAGCTTGTCCACCCAATTTGTATCCGTAAGCGACGCTCTGAGGGCCGCCTTCAATGACCTGTGAAAACGTTCGCACAACCCGTTAGCCTGCGGGTTGTACGCGGTAGTGCGGTGGATCGTTGCCCCCAGGCTGCGGGACATCGCTGACCATAAGTTCGGAAACAAATTGCAGGCCTCTGTCAGACGTAATGTCCGACGGGACCCCAAAACGCGCTACCCACGCCGTTAAAAACGCGCGCGCCACCTCCTCGGCTGTGGTTGACGACAGCGGAACCACTTCTGGCCAGTGCGTGGTGCGGTCAACCATTGTCAGAAGATGTGTGCACCCTTGTGAGGGCGGGAGGGGGCCTACGAGGTCCACGTGGACATGATCAAACCGTTTAGCCGGGATGTGAAATGGCTCCAAAGGAGCTCTCGTGTGTCTATGAACCTTGGCCCGCTGGCAGGCTGTGCAGGCTGCCGCCCACTCTCTAACTTGTTTGCGCAGGCTTGGCCACACAAATTTCTCTCCTACCATTTTGACCGACGTGCGTGCTCCCGGGTGCGCCAGAGAATGGATCGAGTCAAAAACGCGGCTGCGCCACGCAGCTGGAACCACTGGACGCAGCCGCCCAGTGGAGACATCGCAGATTAGGGGGGGCATACCGTCTTGCAGCACCCTGCTCTCCCTGTTGGTCCAGACTGGAGCGCGCGCACGTCCGCGTCGCTACCCTGCTCCGCGGCCATGTCTGCATAATCTATCCCCACGCGGACTGGGGCCGCACACACTTCCGCGTCGCTAACCTGCTCCGCGGCCATGGCTGAAGGATCTACCTCCGCGCGTGCGGGAGCGCCCACGGCGCGCGAGAGGCAGTCCGCCACTACATTAAGTTTACCTGCCACATGCTGGATATCGGTAGTAAACTCCGATATCGCGGCCAGCTGTCTCTGCTGCCGGCCCGACCAAGGTTCTGAAATCTTGTCCATCGCAAAAGTCAGCGGCTTGTGGTCAACGAACGCGGTGAAACGGCGTCCTTCCAGCCAGAACTGGAAGTGGCGAATGGCCAAGGGGAGAGCTAACAACTCCCTGTCGAATGCGTTGTATTTTCGCTCGCTGTCGCGCAGGGTCTTACTGAAAAAGGCGAGCGGTTGCCAGGCTCCAGCTACAAACTGTTCCACGACCGCCCCTATGGCCACATCTGACGCGTCAGTAGTGAGCGCCATGCGGGCCGCTGGGACAGGATGTGCTAACAACGCAGCGTTTGCAGAGCTGTTTTGACTTCGGAAAATGGGCGCTCTCACTCCGGAGACCATTCGACTTTATTTGTGGGTTTTTGTTTTTTTAGTGCAGCATACAATGGTTGCATGAGCTGCGCTGCGCGGGGGAGGAAACAGTTATAAAAATTTACCATTCCCAAAAACTCCAGTAACGCTTTGACCGTTTATGGCTGGGGAAAATTTGTTACTGCGCGCACTTTGTCAGGCAGAGGGACCGCTCCCTCTGGGGAGACGCGATGGCCCAAAAAATCAATCTGCGTCACCCCGAGCTGACACTTCGCCGGGTTAATGATTAACCAGTGCTCTGCCAACCTCCGGAAAACCGCTGTGAGGTGGTTTTCTTGTTTGTCTTCGGACGCACTGGCTAACAATATGTCGTCCAGGTAGACGAACACGAAAGGGAGATCGCGCAGAACCGCGTCCATCATGCGTTGGAACGTCTGCGCAGCGCCCTTAAGCCCAAACGGCATGCGCAAAAATTCGAAAAGCCCGAAGGGAGTTATTACCGCTGTTTTGGGTATGTCCTCAGCGTGCACTGGGACCTGGTGATAACCGCGTACCAAGTCTATTTTAGAAAAAACGCGCGTCCCCGCCAAATGAACTGAAAAATCTTGGATGTGCGGGATCGGGTAGCGGTCGTGCGCTGTAGCGTTGTTCAGCCTGCGGAAATCACCACAAGGCCGCCACGAGCCATCAGCTTTCGGGACCATGTGAAGCGGTGAAGCCCAAGGGCTCTTCGAACGCCTGATGATGCCCAACCTCTCCAGGTTGGCGAACTCCTCGCGCACTATAGTCAGTTTAGCTGAATCCAAGCGCCAAGCTTTTGCGAAAACGGGCGGTCCAGTGCCCGTGTTTAGCCACTGTTGCCGAAAATGTTGGGACCGTGAGTGCTGGGAACTGAGTGAGGAGTGTGTGGAACTTACCACCTGCAGTTGTGACGTTGGCTTGTGCTGTTGGCGGGGCCACTCGAGCTGTACAGGGAATAGAAGCAAAAGAGAGTGCATTAACCAGGCGTCTGTTAGCAAGATCGACCAACAAACTATGTGAGCACAAAAAATCAGCCCCTAACATGTTGAAATTGACTGCCGCTATGACGAAAGTCCATTCGAAAGTGCGGCCGTGTAAAGACAGAAGCAGAGTCCTCTCACCGAAGATCTTAATCGCCGAGCCGTTCGCTGCTGACACCCGGGGACCGCTGGAAGGCGCCAGTCGGTCAGCGTAGGAGGGTGTGATGAAACTCAGCTGGGAGCCCGTGTCCAAGAGGAAGTGCCTCCCCAAGCGCGCATCCTTCAAGTAGAGCAGCTTGTTCTCCTCTCCGAGGGCCGCAGCCGCTACCGACCCCTGGTCTTGGCATTTCCCGAGCGCTTGAAGTGGCACGGTGGAATGCACTTGCGTTCCCTCTCTGCGAAACGGTAATGATAGAAGCAAAGGACGTCATCTGCTCCGTGTCTCCCGGCCCTTGCCGCCGCCGTCGTCGGTGTGTCTGGTGCTGCAGCCTCTGGCCCCCTGCCGTCTCCGGATGTTGCGCCTGGCCCCGCTGCCGCAGCCGCAGCCACGCATCGTTTACTGGCGTCGACGAGTCACTGCGCCTCCTGGCCCAGCTCGTGGTAGTCTCGTCGGGCCAGCAGTGGTGAACTGGCCAGGGTCACTCTCACCTCTGACGTCAGGGTTCTGAGGAAGAGGTGGGTGAAAATGAAGTTATCATCTTCGGAGTCTCTCAAACTCAACATCTTAAGATCCCCATGAGGTCTGCAGGTCTGTCGCCCTCAAATTCAGTCAGCGCTAGGAGCCTCTCCTGCACCGAAGGGGTGAAGTAGTGAATGAGCGCAGCCTTCAACGTGCTGTACTTATCGCTGTCCGGCGGATGGTTGATCAGGTTCGCCACTTGCTGGGCTGTGTGGTTGTCCAGCTTTGCAACCACATGGTAGAACTTTGTGTCGTCCACCGAAATCCTCCGGAGGTGGAACTGTGCCTCGACTGCGCTAAACCAGGAGCGCGGATTGTTCAGCCAGAAGTCCCGTAAGTGGACTGTGGCTGCACTCATCTGGCTGGCTCCTGGCGAGTTTGGCTCGGGAGATTCGTCTCCGCTCATTATACGTCGTAGGGTCACCAGTGTGGAGATTGTGTGGAAAGACGAGGCTGAGTTTATTACTCAAAATCAGTTTTATTCACAGCACATTCTCCAACATCCAAAAACAGAAGAGAGAGACATGCCCCCACAGCTGCCCCTTTATACCCCAGGACATCAAAGTCAACAGTCGCATTGTCTTTACATCCCAAATCACAACGCGCCCCCCTTCAGGTCTCCTGTCCCCACCTGAAGTCCTGGTGGTCTCCTCTTGCAGTCCTGGTGGTCAGGAAATCCTTCATGGCCGTCTCCCTGCATACAAAAGGCCAGACTTCATATCCTCCTGCAACCCCTAGGAGGTTCAGACCTTTTGTTCCCCTGAGACGTGCAGTAAACAATAAGCATACAGTAACAAGCATGTGAAGCATATGGAAACCACATATGTGCCCACAGCATCACAATACATTCACCCATTACAATACGTACTGTCCTCCATTAAATCCCCCACGCTCTGCCGGCAGAGGGAATATTCCCCTCCCCTCTGCTTCCAGTGTGAGATGATTATCCCAGCGTGGGTTCCCTACACCCCCCCCCCCCCCCAGAGTCTCAGACTGAGTTTCAACCCTCACGTCCTTTTGGCTTCAGTCTCCTCCCATATCTGCTGTAACGAGGGTCCTTCAACTCCGTGGAACTGCTGTGCCGGTTGGGGGCCCTTGGGAGTGTGTCTGTCAGTGGGTGGGCAATGGCAAGGGGGGATGACATTCGACTTGCCCGTGTGGCTGCTCTGATGAATTTTCTACCTGGGGAGTTCTCAGTGGGGGTCTTCCACGCCGAGGGAAGGGTCCGAGCCAACATCACTTGCTCGTCCGCCACCACAAAGGCGGGCTTAAGTCTGTCTATACATATTTTCTCCCGACGACCCCCAAATCTAACTAAAAATGTTTGTCCCCTGGTTCCAGCACTCTGAACGGGCCATCGTAGGGTGGGCGCAATGGGGGGCGGTGGGCATCGTGCCTGACAAACACGAACGCCACATTCTTCAAAGTTTTTGGCACAAAAGCGCGTGGAAAACAGTGGTGTGCCAGGCCCGGTAGCGTGCCTGTATCTGCGCTATGCTGCGAACGCTGAGACAGATAGTTGTCCGGCGCGGGATTATCTGGTAAAAATTCCCCGGGGAGCTGCAGTGGCTGAGAAAAAACAAGCTCCACCGGAGAAGCCTCCAAATCCTCTTTTGGTGTGGAACGCAACCCTAACAGAACCCACGGCAACCGGTCTACCCAATTTGCATCCGTAAACGAAGCCCTGAGCGTTGCTTTCAGTGACCTATGGAAACACTTGGATAACCCATTGGCCTGTGGGATGTACGCGGTTGTGCGATGAATTGCTACACCCAGGCTACGGGCCATCGCGGACCAGAGGTCGGAAACAAACTGAGGGCCCCTATCGGACGTGATGTCCGATGGGATGCCAAAACGTGCCACCCATGTTGTCAAAAAGGCACGCGCCACATCCACGGATGTGGTTGCCGCTAGCAGGACTGCTTCTGGCCAGCATGTGGGGCAGTCCACCACTGTCAGAAGGTGCATGAACCCCTGCGAAGGCAGGAGGGGGCCCACGAGGTCCAGGTGAACATGGTCGAACCTCTTAGCCGGTATACGAAACGGCTCCAAAGGGGCCTTCGTGTGTCTGTGTACTTTGGCTCGCTGGCATGCTACGCAGGCTGCAGCCCACTCTTTCACTTGTTTGCGCAGGCCTGGCCATACGAACTTCGCTCCCACCATTTTGACTGATGTGCGCACTCCTGGGTGCACCAGAGCGTGAACTGACTCAAACACTCCGCGGCGCCAAGCAACTGGGACCACCGGGTGCGGGCGTCCCATGGAGATGTCACAGATTGGGGGGGGGGCTGCTGTCTTGCAGTACTCTGCTGTTCAGCCTTAACCCTGTTGGTCCAGACTGCAGCGCGCACACGTCCGCATCGCCAATCTGCTCTGCGGCCATGGCTGTATAATCTATTCCTACGCAGACTGGGGTCACTACTGCACACGAGAGGCAGTCTGCCACCACATTCAGTTTATGGGCCACATGCTGAATATCCTGACCGTCTGAGGCCAGGGAAAATTCGCCACGGCGCGCACTTTGTCCGGCAATGGTATCGCTCCCTCCGGTGAGATGCGGTGGCCCAAAAAGCCAATCCCCGTCACTCTGAACTGGCATTTCGCCAGGTTGATTATTAACTCGTGCTCCTCCAACCTCTGGAAAACCGTCCTGAGGTGGGTTACGTGTTCGTCCTCGGACGCGCTGGCCACCAGGATGTCATCCAGGTAGACAAACACAAACGGCAGAGACCAAAGAGCATGCGTAAAAACTCAAACAAGCCAAACAGAGTTATTACCGCTGTTTTGGGTATGTCCTCTGCATGCACCGGGACCTGGTGGTAACCGCGGACCAGGTCTATTTTAGAAAAAAAGCGTGCTCCGGTGAGGTGAATGGAAAAATCCTGAATATGGGGAATCGGGTAGCGGTCATGCGCTGTGACGTTATTCAATCTGTGGAAATCACCGCATGGTTGCCACGATCCCTCGGCCTTAGAGACCATGTGTAGGGGGGATGCCCATGGGCTGTTTGAGCGCCTGATGATGCCCAACTTTTCCAAGTTGGCAAACTCCTCGTGCACTATGGCCAGTTTAGCTGCGTCCAGGCGCCGAGGTCATGCGAAAACGGGTGGCCCAGTGGTGGTGATAAAGTGTTCCACCCCATGTTTAGTGATGGCCGCCGAAAACGTTGGGACCGTAAGTGCTGAGAACTGAGTGAGCAGTGTGTGGAACTTACCGCCTGGAGCTGTGACATTGGCTAGTGTTGTTGGCCTGGCCCCATCGGGCTGTACAGGGGAGAGAATCAAAAGACATTGCATTAACCGGGCATCTGTTAGCAACATCGACTAGCAACCCATGTGCACACAGAAAATCAGCTCCCAAGATTGGGAAACTGCATGCCGCTATGACGAATGTCCACTCGTACATACGGCCGTGTAAGGATACGTGTAATGACGAGACACACACACACCGAGTATCAGTCAGAACGTTTACTGGTAACTGCAACTGCAACCAACAACTCCAGTGGCTCGTGTACAACTCCTTATATACTCAGGTCATGGCCAGGGTCATACTGCCCTCTTCTGGTGACTCTATGAACTTCACATATCAATACATCTCCCTTTTTTTTTTCAAGTAAAGGTCATGTCCAACTATAAACTTAAACTGTTGACATCCTTTCAAATACATACAATCCATTCAAGGACTTTAAATCTTATTGAGCCATAAACTGTTTCTCAAATTTCAATAAACAAAATAAAATCCATTTCTGTTTACATCTCTGTGTCAACCTTGTACACTGAATCACAACTTCAACATTTTCTCTGTTTACAACTCAACATCAACACATTTTTTTTTTATTTTTTATTTTTTTTTCCATTCATCTCAGTACTCCTTACATTTCCTCAATCAATCTTTTCGGTTTCACAATTTGCCTTTGTGAGCTTCTGTTTTGTGTCACCACAGTCTGTTCGTTAGTGTCTGTCTCTAAGTTCTGGTTCTCAGCCATTTCTGGTTGTTCGGTTTGGCTGGGAATTGGCATGTCGCTTGTTTCACTGTCTGTGACTCTCATTTTTGTCTGAGGCACTTTCAGTAAGTGACGTCGGTTTCGCCTCATTGTTTTCCCATGCTCTGTGATGACTTCATATGATCTGGGAGTTGTTTCTTTGACCACTTTTGCCAGCGGTCCCCATTCTCCATCACATCTCACTCGCACAATGTCCTCATGTGCAAGTGGTCTCAGAGGTCGTGCTGTTCTGTTGTACAGTTCAGTTTGCCTCTCATCGCGCCTCACATCTCTCTTTTCCATCACCTGAGATGCTGATGGAAGTCGCATTCTGAGTTTTCGGTTCATGAGCATTTCTGCTGGGGAAAGTCCATTCTCCAGTGGTGATGCTCGGTAATTCAGGATCGCCAGATGTGGGTCTTCTGCATTGTCTGCAGCCTTTTTCAGTATGCGCTTCACAATTTGCACCCCTTTCTCTGCTAACCCATTCGACTGTGGGTACAGAGGGCTTGAGGTCACGTGCTTGAACCCATATGTGTCTGCAAAGTCTTTGAAGCACTGACTCGTGAATTGTGGCCCGTTATCGCTTACAACAGTCATTGGAATTCCATGGCGTGCGAACATTGTCTTTGTATGTGCAACCACCCTTTCTGCTGTTGTGTCACTCAACCCTGCAAACTCAGGGTAGGTGGAATGATAGTCCATGACTAACAGATAGTCCTTGCCCTTAAGCTGAAATAGATCCATGCCCACCTTTCTCCATGGACCTTGAGGCTTCTCATGGGGCCTCATAGGCTCCTTTGGCTGTTGATACCTGTGGCGCTGGCAAGTCTCACAGCGCTGCACATATGCCTCAATGTCCTTGTGCATGCTGGGCCAATACAAAACATCACGTGCACGTCTTTTGCACTTTTCAATACCCAAATACCCCTCATGCACTAATTTAACCATTTCTGATCTCATGGAGGTAGGTATGACTATCCTTGTACCCTTTAACAGAACCCCATCTAACACAGACAGTTCACCTTTAAAGTGTTGGTAAGGCTTGTCAAGCATAACCTGTCCTGGTTGATGTATCTGTTCCATTACTCTTTTTAGTTTCTCATCCTTTTGTGTTTCTTTCACTATCTTCGTCCATTTTACATCTGACACTGGCATGTGTGCCCTAATAGAGTCTACATGTATTTGCACAGCTTCCTCTGTTGTGCTGCTGGTGTTGCACAAGCTAGCCCTACTCAGCGCATCGGCTACAACTAGTTGCTTGCCTGGTGTAAACTCAAAGTTCAAGTCATATTTCTGTAATCTTAACATTAGACGCTGGATGCGCGGCGGTGCGTCACCCAGTGGCTTCTGTGAGATAGCAATCAGTGGTTTGTGGTCTGTTTCTAGTATTACTGACCGTCCATACACATATTCGTGAAACTTCTCACATCCAAACACTGCGCCTAGAGTCTCCTTCTCTATTTGCGCGTAATTTCTTTCTGCGCTTGTCATGGTGCGCGACGCGTATGCGACTGGGTACCACTCTGTATCATGTTTTTGCAATAGCACAGCTCCTAGGCCGGCTCTGGATGCATCTGTGGACACTTTTAGCAGTTTGTCCTGATCATAGAATTTTAACACTGGCTCCTGTATTAGACTGCTTTTGAGCCACTCCCATTCTCTGGCATGCTCTGCCATCCACTGCCACATTGTATTGGTCTCTAACAAGCTTCTAAGAGCTATTGTGTTAGCTGATAGATTTGGGATAAATTTCCCCATGTAATTGACTAGCCCTAAGGCTCTTTGCAAGTCAATTTTGTCCTGCGGTACTGGCAGCTCTGCTATGGCCCGCACTTTTTCCGGATCTGGTTGCACGCCTGCCCCAGATAACTTCTCTCCCAGGTATGTAATCTCCTGTACCCCAAATTGGCACTTACTCTTATTCAGTTTCATACCTGACTTTTGCGCCTGTGTGAGAACTCTAGCCAACCTTTCGTCGTGCTCCTCTTTTGTTTTTCCCCAGACTACCACATCATCAAGAAAAACTCCCACCCCTTCTATTCCGTCGAATAATTGCTGCACAGTTCTATGGAAAATCTCAGGGGCTGAGCTAATCCCGAACGGCATTCGTAGAAAGCAATGCCTTCCGAATGGCGTATTAAATGTGCACAATTTAGCGCTTTCCTCATCGAGCACTATTTGGTAAAATCCAGATTTGGCATCTAATTTTGTGAAGTAGCTTGCTCCACTCATTGTGCTGGTTATGTCAGATTTTGTTGGTAGCCGGTAATGCTCACACTGTATCACCTTATTTAGATCTTTCGGATCTATGCACAATCTCAATTCTCCATTTGGCTTCTCCACTATAACTAGGGAGTTAACCCATTCAGTTGGTTCTTCAATTTTTCTGACCACTCCGTCTGCTATCAGTGAGTCTAGTGTTTCCCTCAGCCTCTTTTTAAGAGCTATTGGCACTGTTCTTGCTGGATGTATGACTGGCTCTGCATTCTCTTTCAGCCTAATTTTTTGTTTGCCTGGTAGGCGGCCTATTCCTTTGAACACCTCTTTGTATTCCTTCACCCAGTCAGTGTGTTTGGGCCTACTTGTAGTAGCCTCTGTGTTTTTTCGTGCTGTCACCTTGTCTGTATCAATGACATTCACCCTCTTGATCAGACCTAGCTGATCGCATGTTTTCAAACCCAAAATTGCTTGTCTATTTCCATCAACAAGTACAAACAATGCATTCACTGTCTTATCTTTGCTTGACAGTGTAACCCTGCACATTCCCTTAGTGGGTATTGGCTTATCGTCATATGTTCTCAGATTAATCTTTTTGTCTCTTATTTTCGGTTTGTTTTTCAGTCTTTTAAAGTCTTTCATTGGCAGGATGTTTACCTGCGCACCTGTGTCGAGCTTCAGTGACATGTCCGTGCCATTCACATCCAAGCACGCAATCCATTCATCAGCGCTCGTCTCACCCTCAATGGCGTCCACGAAGAACTGATCCTCTTCGCTGTCGCTCTTTTTCTCCACGAGTTGCACCCTCTTCTTCGAGAAGCAGGTCTTTGCGAAGTGATTCTTTCCGCCACACTTGCGACATTCCTTCCCGAATGCTGGACACTGCTTCGGCGCATGTTGCATTCCACACCGCTCACAGTTCCCGCGCGCTTGCCCTGGGTTTGCATCCCTTTTCCTTGCATACAACGTTCTTTTCGGCTTCGCCCGCTGCACTGCATCGACCTCAGCAGTCTCTCTTTCCTTGCTGCTAAAAGTCTTTAATTGTGCCTTTGTACTCTCAGACGCTTGGCAAATCTGTATCGCTTTCTCCAGCGTTAAGTTAGTCTCTTTAAGTAATTGCATCCGCAATTTGTTGTCTTGGACCCCAATTACAATTTGGTCCCGTATCATTGACTCACTCAATGTTCCAAAGTTGCATGACTGACTTTTCAACCGTAGGTCTGTGACATACAGTTCGATCGATTCTGACTCTTTCTGAAGTCTGTTTCTGAACACATACCTCTCGTACGTTTCATTCTTTCTCGGTGTGCAATAATCGTCGAATTTCTTCATCACGACGTCGAATTTGCCTCTTTCTTCTTCCGTGAAGACGAATGTGTTGAACACATCTAACGCAGCTCGCCCTGCTACTGTTAGCAGTAATGCTATCTTCCTTTCCTCGTCACGAAGACCGATAGCTAGCGAATAAAGTTCAAAACTTTGCTTGAATGCTTTCCAGTTCTCGTTGACGTTACCGGTCAACTTTAACTCGTCCGGCTGTCGAAGAGCGTTCATCTTCACCGTCGGTTCGTATCTTTATCCTGGTACCATGTAATGACGAGACACACACACACCGAGTATCAGTCAGAACGTTTACTGGTAACTGCAACTGCAACCAACAACTCCAGTGGCTCGTGTACAACTCCTTATATACTCAGGTCATGGCCAGGGTCATACTGCCCTCTTCTGGTGACTCTATGAACTTCACATATCAATACAATACGGTCAGTGTCCTCTCACCAAAAGTCCTAATGTCTGAGCCGTTTGCGGCTATCAGCTCGGGGCCGCTAGCTCCCGCTAGCCGGTTGGTGTAGGACGGCAGGATGAGGTTCTTTTGGGAGCCGGTGTCTATGAGGAACTGTCTCCCCGAGCGTGAGTCCGTCATGTAGAGCAGCTTGTTTTCTTCACCGGTGGTCGCAGCTGCTACTGACTGCCGGCCTTGTCATTTCCCGAACGCTTGAATTGGCACGGTGGCACACATCTACGTGCGTTCTCTCCAAAGCGGCGGTGGTAGGAGCAGAGCATGTCTCTCTGGCACTTTCTGGCCCCCACTGTCGCTACCGTCGCCGGCTCCTCGCCTCCGCTGGCCATCTCGCCTCCGCTGGCCATCTCGCTGGGTTCCGATGCCGCCGCGTTCACTGTGAGGGCTCTGGTGGTGAGGATGATCCGATCTGCCTCCTGGGCTAGCACACGGTAGCCGCATGCGGGCAGCAATGGTGAGTTGGCCAGGACCGCTCTTGCCTCTGTTGGGAGGTTCCGGAGGAAAAGGTGGGCAAACAGAAAATGCCCGTCGTCCGTGCCCATCAACGCCAACATCCTCTCCATCAGTTCGACCGCCGACCCATGTCCTAACTCGGAGCGCCTCAGGAGCCTCTCTGCTCTCTCACAGTCCGAGAGTGTGTAGCGCCGGGTCAGCGCGGCCTTGAGAGCCCCGTATTTATCGTGGGCTGGAGGCTGTTGGAGTAGGCTCGCTACTTGCTGAGTCGTGCGAGGGTCCAGCACTACGACCACATAGTAATATCTGGTGTCATCTGCCATTATTCCCCAGAGGGCGAACTGCGCCTTGGTGAGGTGGAACCAAGACCGCGGGTCATGCAGCCAAAAGTCCAGTAGTTTGACCGAAACAGCGCACGCGTTGCTGGGGGTTCTCATCCGGGCCGTCTCTGGGATGCTTGCCGTGTTGCTGGGGCTTCCCGTCCGGGCCGACTCTGGGGTTCTTGCCTCGTGTTCCATAATTTGTCAACGGTCACCAGTGTGGGGAGTGCAAATAAAGGAACCAGACCTGCACGACAGACGAACTTTATTTCTCTCTCTCACTTCATTCATACACAGAAAAAAGACTCTTTTCTATACACCAGGGTCTCTCCTTTTATATCACTCCATTCCTTCCCTTGTTGCCTGAAATCTTGCATCACAATACATTCACCCATTACAGTACGTACTGTCCTCCATTAAATCCCCCATGCTCTGCCGGCAGAGGGAATATTCCCCTCCCCTCTGCTTCCAGTGTGAGATGATTATCCCAGTGTGGGTTCCCTACAACGTAATTATTTTGATTTGATGATAACCGCAAAAAAGATAATTTGGGTATTAATTAAATTGTATTTTGTTAATATACGGGTGGTTGCTCCACCTTTCTGGTTCTGCCGCCACCCGGGGTATAAGAGGGCTGTAAAGAAGAGGGGTGGTCTCTTGACCTCCTCTCAGCCTGACGGCAGCACCTTGTATTATACAAGTGAGTCTACAATAAAGTCGTGTTCAGTTCAACACCCAGCCTCATTCTTGGTTCTTGTTTACCGACATAACATTTGGCAACAAGGAAAAAAGTATGGACGCAGGGGTTTCTACTATTCAGCCATTTTTGGAGCTTCCTGGTGAGCTACCAGTTCTTAGGGCGAGGTGGTTTGCCGCATTTCAAAATTACTTGGTGGCACTGAACCTTGGTAATCTGGAGAAGTTGCGGGCATGGGCACTGTTGGTTCAAAACTTGGGAATGGAAGGACAGCGTATCCTTAGTACCTTAGGCGACAGTGATAGCTTTGTTGAAGTGGTTGAGCTAATGGCATGACATTTTCACACCATTAGCCAGTTGAGAGTTTCCTTGGCTGTGTGTTTGGGATCATTGTCTTGCTGAAATGTCCACCCTCGTTTCATCTTCAGTATCTTGGCAGATGGCAGTACGTTTTTTTCAAGGATGTCTCTGTACATTTGTCCATTCATCTTTCCTTCAATTATATGAAGTCTACTTGTACCGCATGCTGAAAAACACCCCCACACCATGATGGAGTGTGCAGCAAACATGCTGTGTGTTGTGGCATCCAAAAAGTTCAATTTTGGTTTCATCCGACCAGACTATATTCTCCCAGCATTTTACTGGCTTGCCCAAATGTTTTTCAGCAAACTTTAAACAAGCTTCAACATGCTTTTTCTTCAGCAATGGAGTCTTGCAAGGTGAGCAGGCATAGAGCCCGTGTCGGTTGAATGTATTACTTATTGTTTTCTTTGAAACAGCAGTGCTTGCTAACTCCAGGTCTTTCTGGAGCTCTCCACGAGTGGTCTATGGCTCATGGACAACTCTTCTGATACTTCTTTTGACTCCTCTGTCAGAAATTTTGCAAGAAGCTCCTGGTCGTGGCCAGTTTATGGTAAAATTAAGTTTTTTTCCAATTCCAAATGATGGCTCCGACAGTGCTCACTGTAACATTTAGCAGTTTAGAAATGCGTCTGTAACCATCATTACGTTTTGCAACAATAAGGTTGCGAAGGTCTAGAGAGAGCTCTCTGCTTCTACCCATCACAAATTCTTTGTGGTGTGACAATGTGATATTCACAGAACTCTTTAAAGGCATTTAGTCAGGACTTAACCAGCTGAAATTAATTTGCATTGATGAGGGATGGGATGGCTTCTTAATTCTGATGGATTTCAGCTGGTTTCTTGGCTTTCTATACCTTTTTGCACCTCTTTTTTTCGTCATGTGTTCAACACTTCTTCCCAGTGTCATTCCACTTTATTAAATAGAACTTGTTTTGTGAACACAGTTGCCTTGATTTCTTTGTATGTATGGGTTACTTGGGTTGTTACTGATATCTGGTGAAAATCTCAGGTTAATGGCTCCATCAGAAATATGTTTAATGAGAAAAATGTTGACATTGTGGGGGCATAGTGTGGGGGTTTCTCAACCCAGAGAAGGCAGGGGGAAGGGGAGAACAAGGGACTGAAGGAGGAGGTGTCACCGGGGTGTATCAGATGGGACTGTTGGGTCTATGCGCCCCCTGGGGAGAGTAAGAGCTACTGGAGTCACTGAGAGAAGAAGGGTGTTGGAGCGGCACTGGCGTTATGTCATGTTAATGTGCCACACATTGCTTTGTTCAAACAACAATGTATTATGGTCGGAAGTTCCGGGTCTCGATGCATGGAAATAAAGATATAAAAAAGGAATGCACAGAAACCCAGGATTCTCTTTTGCTGTAAATTATGTTGGAGAAAGAATAAAGTTTCTGTGTCGTCCAGCTCATTGCCTCACCTGCCTCCTTTCTCCACATTGGTGATCCTAAGACGTGCCATGGAAAGCGAGCCAAGCACCACCCCAGAGACTGCCAGGAGGGAGAGCACCAGCGTCGCGTGCGTGGTCTCAGTTGAGCTCCCAGACTTCTGGCTTCACAACCCGACCGCGTGGGTCTTGCACATAGAAGCCCATTTCACACCCTGAAGGATAACAATGGACAATACCAGGTATTAGTACATGGTTGCTGTGTTGGAAGCGCGCGCCATGCAACAGGTGACAAGCCTGCTCCAGGAGCCGCCGGCCCAGGGTAAATATGAAGTGCTCAAGAGGATGCTGCTCCAGCGCTATACCCTTTCTGACAGTGAGAGGGCAGAGAGACTCCAAACGCGTTCGGAGTTAGGGGACAAATCAGCAGTGGAGCTCATGAAGAGCATGTTGGCGCTGAGGGGGAAGGATGACGAATCTTTCCTGTTCACCACTTGTTCCTCAGGAACCTATCGGCTACAGGAAGGGCAATCCTGGCCAACTCATCACGGCTGGTTGCCAAGGACTACTGCGCCCTGGCACAGGAAGCGGACCACATCATTTTGGCGACCAGAACTCTCAGCGTGCAGACAGTGGCACTGGCATCTATGAGGGACTCCAGGGAGGTTGAGGAACAGTTGGTGGTAGCCGGGACAGACACCAGAAGACGAAAGAACGGGGCGATCTGTTTTTATCATTGCTGTTTCGGCTCGAATGCCCAACGCTGCCTGTCACCATGCCAATTTAAGAAACCAGGAAGATGGCACATTCGGAATTCAGTGGCAGCTGCAACCAATGGGGACAGGAACAGACTGCTTTATGTCACGGACACACATTCGGGGAAACGTTTTTTGGTGGACTCCGGCTCTCAGAAGAGCCTCATCCTGCTGGTCAACACAGACAGGGTGGCAGGACGCAGCGGTCCCGAGCTCATGGCCGTCAATGGATCCACCATCAGGACATTTGGCGAGCGGACACTGACGATATGCTTACACGGATGCAACTTTCAGTGAGACTTTGTGATAGCTGCATGTTCCAGCCCCATTTTAGGCGCAGATTTTTTAAGTGCTTATGGGTTGCTAGTTGATGTTGCTAATAGGAGATTAGTGGACACTGTCTCTTTTACTTCACTGCCCTGCACAGCTCCAGGAGCTGGCTCTACAACACTGGCTAACGTTATAGCTCCAGGGGGTAAGTACCAACATTTGCTCGCACAGTTCCCAGCACTCATGGTCCTGACTTTTTTGGCTATGGTAATGAAACACGGGGTCGAGCACTTTATAACGACAAAATGCCCGCTGGTGTTCGCGCATCCTTGGTGTTTGGATGCAGCTTGACTGGCTTGTGCATGAGATTTCTGGTGTTTGAATAACACCACGGAACACGATCGTTATCCCATTCTGCACATCCAGGATTTTTCGTTGCACCTGGCCGGGGCGCAGGTTTTTTCGAAAGTTGGTCTGGTCTGCGGATACCATCGGGTCCCAGTGCACACGGAAGATGTTCCAAAAACAGCGGTAATAACTCCTTTTGGCCTTTTCGAGTTTTTACGCATGCTGTTCGGATTAAAAGGCGCAGCCAGACTTTCCAGAGGATGATGGACGCAGTGCTTTGTGACTTGTCCTTCGTTTTTTGTCTACTTAGATAACATTCTGGTAGCTAGCGTGTCCAAGGAGTAGCACATCGTTCATCTCAAGACGATTTTTCAGAGGTTGGAGGTGCACCAGCTGATAGTTAACCCGGTGAAGTGCCAGTTCAGAGTGCCAGAGATTGATTTTTTGGGCCACCGCATTTCGCCGGAGGGTGCGATTCCGTTACTGGCTAGATGCGCACTGTGTGGGACTTTCCACGCCTGCAGACCGTGAGAGCATTACAGGAGTTTTTGGGAATGGTTAATTTTTATAACTGTTTCCTTTCCCAGACAGCCCAGCTGATGCAGCTGTTGTACGCCATGCTTTAAAAAAAAAGAAGCCCGCGGAAACCATCGACTGGACTCCTGAGCGGGTCCAGGCTTTTACTAACGCCAAAACAGCGCTTGCGGATGCTGCGTTGTTAGCCCACCTGGATCTGTCTGTACGGATAGCGCTCACTACAGATGCGTCTGATGTTGCCATAGGGGCAGTGGTGGAGCAGTGTGTCTCAGGTTCGTGGCAGCTGCTCGCATTTTTCAGCCGCACTTTGCGTGACAACGAACACAAGTGCAGCACGTTCAATAGAGAATTACTGGCTCTCCACCTGGCGATGCACCATTTCCAGTTCTTGCTGGAGGGGCACGAGTTCACCGCATTCGTGCACCAAAAGCTGCTGACGTACGCGATGTCCAAGGTCTTGGAACCGTGGTCAGCCCAGAAGCAACGGCATTTGGCCGCAATTTCGGAGTTTACTACCGACATTCAACACGTTGCTGGTAAACTCAACATCGTGGCTGACTGTCTGTCATGCACGTTAATCGCCCCGGTCTACATGGGAATAGATTTCCCTGCCATGGCCACGGAGCAAGCCGGGGATGCAGACATTTGCGCGCTCCAGTCTGCGCCAACTGGGTTAAGGCTGGAGAGCAGGGTGGTGCAAGAAGGGTGCCCTCCCTTGCTCTGCGACGTCTCCACCGGCCGCCCGCGTCCGGTGGTTCCGAGCTCTTGGCGCCGGCGCATTTTCGAGTCGGTCCACTCCCTTTCACATCCGGGAGTGCACGCTTCAGTGAAGCTAGTGGGGGTGAAATTCGTCTGGCCGCACTTGCGCAAGGACGTGAAAGAGTGGGCTGCAGCTTGCATCACGTGCCAGTGGGCCAAAGTGCACAAGCACACCAGAGCCCCCCTCGAGCCGTTCCAAATCCCGGCTAGGAGGTTTGGCCACCTCCATGTGGATTTGGTGGGACCCCTCCCGCTGTTGCAAGGTTTCATGCATCTTTTGACAGTCGTGGACCGCACCACGCGTTGGCCTGAAGTGGTCCCGCTGGCTTCTACCACGTCCGTGTAAGTGGCGCGTGTTTTTTTGTCGGCTTGGGTTGCACGTTTCGGATCTCCATCGGACATCATGTCTGACATGGGTCCACAATTCATTTCAGAACTCTGGTCCTTGATGGCCCAGAGCCTGGGGGTCAAAATTCTACCGCGTACAACCCCCAGGCTAACGGGTTGTGTGAGCATTTTCATAGGTCGCTTAAACCAGCGCTCAGAGCTTTGCTCACAGACACAAATTAGGTCAACCGCGTGCCCTGGGTTCTTTTAGGGTTGCGCTCCCTACCTAAGGAAGATTTGGCAGCATCCCCGGCAGAACTCGTTTTTTCTCAGCCGCTGCAGATCCCCGGAGAGTTTTTACCGGAAAACCCCGAGCCCGAGGCTAATCCGCCTGCGCAATTTTTCACAATACGGAGGCTGTGAGCATACCGGGCCTGGCCTACTATTGTTTTCCTACACATTCATCCCAAAAAGCTTGCAGAACGCCAGTTTTGTTTTTGTCTGGCATGATGCGCACTGGACCCCGCTGTACCCACCGTACGACGGACCATTCAGGGCGTTGGGAACTGGGGCAAAGCATTTTGTGTTAGACATGGGGGGGGGGGTATAGGCAGACCGTCTGCATTGACAGGCTGAAGCCCACTTTTGTGTTGTCAGATGAGCAAGTGGTGTTGGCCTAAGCTCCCTGGTGTGGACGCCCACCATTGGTGGCTCCACAAGGTGGCGATCCCTCGGCAGGGACCTGCTGTTGTAAAGCTAATGTGTCCCCCCCCCCTCCTTCTTTCTCTCCACAGACTGACGTGCCCTCCTGTGCACCTCACCAGCAGGGCGGTTGGACTGGATCGGCGACCCCCGCTACAGCCGCTATGGGTGCCGGCTCAAGCCCAAAGGACAGGGGGGTTAGTGCCCCTTCTGGGTGTTCAGAGGGACGGGGGGGGGCTGTGTGAGGGCATAGTGTGGGGGTTTCTCCACCCAGAGAAGGCAGGGAGAAGGGGAGAACAAGGGACCGAAGGAGGAGGTGTCACCGGGGTGTATCAGATGGGACTCTTGGGTCTATGCGCTTCCTGGGGAGAGTAAGAGCTGCCGGAGTCGCTGAGAGAGGAAGAGTGTTGGAGCGGAGCCGGCGTTATGTCATGTTAAAGTGCTGATAACACGTTTTTGACATTTTTTAGCATGTTGTGTAAACCCAAAAGTCATTGTCCATGATCAATATAATATTTACAACAGCGCCTGCATAAACTAGTTAGCATCAAAAAACCGCAGCCGCTGACTGGACTGTGGTGCCGCCCACCGAATTAAGGGCGGCACCCCAATGACGTAATCGACAGAACGGACTCTGGTGTTGTTAACTAGAATGACAGCAGCTTTGTACCTCACAGTTTCTCTGGTTTCTTGTTTTAATTTTACGGCTATGCCTTCGCGTTGTGTCGCAGGCTTAGATAAACAGCAGGCCATGAAAGACCACATCACATGCTTCAGCTCCAACTGTCATAAGCCTCCTTGTGCGCTTCTTGTACACTTTTAGGCAGGAGGAGCGCACGAGGAGGGGAAGGATTAATGGATTTACGCGCAGCTTTGACCTATTTTCTGTGATCGCATGCTGACTCTCGCCGGTCCAGCCACGTCCCCTCTCATTATCACCAGCTGATTCAAACTCCTGCTGATCATGTTTCCCGGTCCTCGCCCAGGTGCTCCTCATCACACCATCACCAGCAGTGCGTGTACATATTAGCGGCCGTTTGCCAGTAATGCACTGCTGGTCAATAGTATTGTCATCTGTGCTGTTAGTCTGCCAGTATTTTCAGCACTCTCATGACATTAGTCACTCCATGTTCGCCGTGGTTCTCGTGTGTCCTTGAAGCGATGTTTGCTCTGGGGCGCACCTGTGGCTAACACATCTCCTCTCATTTGTTCTCTGGCCGATGCCGGCCCCCGAACGCCATCAGTAAGTGTGCTTGCGTTTTTTGTACGTCTTCACCTTTTTGGGAATTGTCTGTTGTTCTACATTAAATGTGCTGTGGTGAACCCTGCACGTCAATCCTTGTTATTTCATGCTCCCTTTCCGTGCCCTGCGTCAGAGCGCACGGAGAGGGAGGATTTATGCATAAATAATGAGGATTTACGCGTAGGATTCACCACAGCACATGTATTGAACATAAAGACTGATCCCAAAAGGTGAAGACTTACAAAAATACACAGATACACAAACAGTAGGGCCGACATTGCCCAGCGAACATGGACAGGAGACGTGTTAACCACGGTTGCGCCCCAGAGCCGACATCACTACAAGGGGCGCAACAGAACCACGGCTGTGTGGAGTGGCTAACTCGTCGTGATAGTGTTGGCAATATTGGCTGGCTGACAACACGGCAGATGATGCACACCAAACATGAACAGCTGACTGTCACTGAGTGACTTGTTAGGCACAATGCCCGCTTGGCACGGCTCAGACCTATATGGTTTGATGCCCCCAGATTCTTCACTGTCATCCCATTCTTCGGAACTATAATCATCTGAAGATTGGACAACACAAATCGATTCCAGACTACATGTGCTGGAACAATCGTCAATGTTTTCAACCACTTCCATCCTGTGTGTACAAAGGGCAGCCAAGCGCTGTGTTCCGTCGATGACATTACAGCATGGCCGGGGGGGTTTCCAGCCACTGACGCAATGGGTGGCATGGCGCTCATGAAAACGTCGGATATTCGCTTGAAAAAAAGTCTGTTTGACTTAGAGCTGCACAAACCAACCTATTTCGTCATATTGTATTATGTGTCGAAAAATTAGAGGAAGTCAAAAACGTGTCATCAGCACTTTAATGTGCCACACATTGCTTTGTTCAAACAACAATGTATTATGCTCGGAAGTTCAGGGTCTCAATGCATGGAAATAAAGATATAAAAGAGGCGTGCACAGATACCCGGGATTCTCTTTTGCTGTAAGTTATATTGGAGAAAGAATAAAGTTTCTGTGTCGTCCAGCTCATTGCCTCGCCTGCCTCTTTTCTCCACAACGTGCTCAATACTTATTTTCCCCACTGTACGAACAAGCTAGCAAACTAACTATAAGAGGGTACAGGCTGGTGTTGTACTAGAGGCAGAGTGCCAAAGAGGAAGGGCTGCCGCCAACAGTCCCTTATTATAGACAAGGTGTGATGACGTCACCCATGCCTGCACCATCACATCAGTGCTGCTTGTTGTTATTATGGGAATACATAACAATACCCTCAGCAACATAAAGGAAAGTTAATGCACAGAGCTACCACAGGACTGACCCCCCCCCCCCCCACTGTAGCTTTCACTACTCACAGTAGCTGTGTGGCCTAGGTTGAGAGAAATGGCGATAGGCACCACCACATGGTGTGGAAGGGATTAACTTAATTTAGATAACAGTGTTAGCTAATAGGCTACCTACCTTTAGCCACCACTTCATCTATATGACAGACAGCTAGGCGGGCGATTAACCTCTTGCACTCCGGTGTACCGCGGACAGGCACGTCTCTGCATCCTAGAGCGCACGAGGGCACACGAGAGGGCCCTCGTGCGTCCTAGAGCGCACTGAAAAAAAAAAAAGTTCTTCCACTACAGACACAGCCGCGAACAGATCAGATATGATTGACCTCTCATTCGACTAATAAGAGCCTTAAATTGGGTTTCTGAAACCTTGAAGAACCAATGACTGAAAACCTAGCAAGAAGGACCCGCCTACCAACGCTGTGAATGCAGCCAGCCAATTGAAGCACAGAAGTTCGCCAGCTGTTTTGTGTAAGGCTGGGTGAAGAAAGACTGACTGCTGCAGCAGATGAAAAAAAGGACCCGCAGGAAGAACCTGCTACAGACCCAGCAGCACGGAGACCACCCACAATTGCGACCTGTACTTATTCCAGCAGAATAAACGTTTAGGATTCTCTTCCATGGTCATCATAGACCGACAGAGGCCGACGACAAAGGTCGTAAATCATTCGCCAAAACCGCAATCATGGAAGCGCAAAACCGCAATAATGGAATTATGTTTTGACCGGGTCGCCGAAACCAGAACCACGAGTCCGTAACAAGGGACCAGCATCACGTTCGTCTGACAATGAGGAAGAGAAGTTCACCAGGACACTGCTGCTGTGAAGAGGTAAGGTGTTCTAAGCTAAATTATTCTTTATCCCTGAAAATTGTAATCAAAAATTACTTTTGACCGATCGGTAAATTACAACTGTGCGGCACACGAAGTCTGAAGTTTGTGTGCCGTGGTACACGGGTCATGTTCTGCGTCTGGACCATGAATGCCCCCCCCCCGCTACTCTTCTGTAGCGAGGGGGGGGGAGAGCCGCGGTGACTGCGCCGCTGTCGCCACATGACTATTCCGTCATGTAGCGATGGCCGATGTAGCGGGGGGGGGCAACCCCCCCCCCCCCCACACACACACAGCCCTGAGTGTCACCTTTCATTAGAGCCCAACATCCAGCTTCTATATTGAATCATTCAAAAGTTACAGACGTTTTTCCAAACTGTGCCATTTGGCACAAATTGGCACAGTTCAAAAACGCCTGGGAACTACCTGAGGAAAAAGCTGTGTAATATATTCATTTTTTGTGATATTGTTACAAAATTTTGACCTCAGCTGGATAACACTTGGTTCTACATTTCTGTTGCATTTTCCAGCCCGGATCTGAAGCTGTGTGTTATTTGCAAGCATTTGTATCCAAAAAAAACACCCAGGCCAAATTTATTTTCTTCAAGTTCAGTATGTTTAGATGACTGTAACTCAGTGGCCGGAGAACTTACAGAGATTATGACTGTTTTGCCAAAAAATTCAAAGTGTTTTCTTTTAAATGAGACCAACCCCATGAAGATGCTGCAAAGGGTTGAAGAACAGCTTTTGATTTACTTTGGGCACGTTATTTTTTGGCGTTTTTAGGGAAATTGACCGGAGTGCAAGGGGTTAATAGAGCAGTGGGTGGGTCTCAAGGACAGCGGTGGGTTGGCTTTTTTGAAACTTGATGTATATGATTTACCTGGAAGAGTCAAAAAACATTTTGGGGAGTTTCTCTGACAGAAAAACGAAATAAAGGCAGTGTGCTTTTTTCAGAGAGTTGACTTTTGGAAATTTTTTTACATGACCAGTTGACACATTTGAGACAGGGGGTTGTGAAAAGATTTTGACATGAAACTGCAAGACACTGAAAGGTTTTGTTTGTAGAAAGAAAGGCACATGATACCATTTTAGACTATGTAGATTTGTTTTTATAGGGGATTTATAGCCACTGGAGTGCATCTTTGAATTTGCCATTATAGCAACATTAGAAGGTGAAGAAAGAGTGAATTACAGACAGAGTCCATGTGTTGTTATATGGAACATACAGACAAGTTGACAGATAACATCAACTACTTCAGCACCTCTACTAGGTGCCCTAAAATTTTGACTTGTAAAAAATCTCTGTTTGCATGACTTCAGTGTGTCAGGGTCTGAGCATGGGTTAGGGACCATGCTCCCACTTTAAGTTTGGTTTTGCTTTTCTGTGTTTCCCCTGCCTCAGTTCAGTTGTTTTTTTTTGGGGGGGGGGGAATTCTTTGTATTTATTATTGTTTATTATCATAGCCATGTTATGTTCTCTATTATGGTCTGAGGTTTGACGTTAGTTTTGTATGATTCTCTGTTTGTTATTATTATCATTTGTCATAGTTGTGTATTCCCTGGTCCTGTGTTCATGTCTCTGCTTTACCTTTTGTCTCAGCCCTTCATGTTTCCCGTGCCTATAGCCAGTCCCTGCTGTCTCTGATTCCCCTGACTGCTCCCACCTGTCTTGCGTTGGCTTGATTACTCTCCCCTGTCCATATATACTGGTCTCAGTCTGTGTTCTGTGCTGTGTCCTTGTCTCATGTTAGTGTGTCACACACACTTTGGTCTAGTCTGTTTTGCCTTGTCCTAAATTATTCTGTCAGTAAGTCTGCCGTGTTTTTGCCTTGGTTCAGCCCACGTGCTGCTTTCAGGGATGTGATTTGGGGTCGGCAAAATTATCTGGAAATTATCTGAAAATTATCTGAAAAAACCCAGGAGCTTTGGGGGGCTTTGCCCCCCGAAGCTCCTGGGTTTTTATGATTTTTAAGTACCAGAACTGTGCTTAAATGACATAAAACAAACAGCTGAATGCCACTTATTACTGTATAATATTGGCTTATGTTCCAAGAAGATAGCATTCCGAAAATATTCCAAGCATTATCCATCACATGCTTTAACACTTGATCAAATCAAAATCAGTTAATTTTATCTATTGCATAATAGAAATAAAATTCCAACATACCATTACTTTTTATAATTTCAGCATTCATTTCAGATCACCCGTTTCAATCTCCATTGAGTCTTGAGCAGTTCATTTTGCACAGTCACTGATGTAGCTAAGTCTTAGAAATATTCAAAAGTTATGAGTCAATATCCACTGTACACTGTCAATTTCAAACTGTTTGGAATCATAAAAGTAATCTAACTGAATTGTTGTGCTATTTTTTCTCCTCAACATCAATGTCAGGGCGCTGCGGGAGTTTTGGGGGATGGTTAACTTTTATTACAGTTTCCTCCCCCGTGCAGCCCAGCTCATACAGCCGTTGTACGCCGCACTCAAGAAACGGAAACCGGCGGACAGAGTCGATTGGACTCCTGAGCGGGAGCAGGCGTTCTCTGAGGTTAAAACAGCTCTGGCAAACGCTGCACTACTGACGCACCCAGACCCGGTGGCTCAGATAGCGCTCACTACCGACGCCTCGGACATGGCCATGGGGCCGTCGTGGAGCAATGTGTTGCCGGTTCTTGGCAGCCGCTCACCTTTTTTAGCCGGTCTTTGGACAACAGTGAGCGTAAATACAGGGTGTTCGACAGAGAGTTACTGGCTCTCCACCTGGCCATACGCCACTTCCAGTTCTGGCTGAAAGGGCGCACCTTCACTGCGTTCGTGGACCACAAGCCGCTAACGTACTTCCGCTTTTTTTTATCTTCCAGGAAGATAAAAAAAAAGCGGAATTCCGCGAATTAGCGGAAAAATCACATCCCTGTGCTTTATTTTCTGTTATTTACCTGAGTTAATAAATAATGGTGTATGAAATTCGCCTTGCATGTGGGTCCTCCTCTTCATCGCTCTAACACAGTGGGGATTAAACCATTCCAATATTAAACATGCAAAATGAAACAAACATTTGGCTATAGCCAAAGCTCAGTTGAGTTCACGTACCATTCCAAAGTTCATCTTTATGTTGTAACCTGACTCATGCCCAAGCAGTAACACTGTCACTATCTGCAACTAAAACAGCAAGATTATGCCTCACTGAGCATTACAATTCAAAAGGCACTCAGCTTGGCACCAGACAGAGATACACTAAGAGCAGGTATTGTAAAGGGTTCCAATTATTACTTTTGTTTCAACTGCATTAACAGTAGTGATGGGAAGGCAGGCTCTGGTGCTCCAAAGGGTGCTTCGATCTCATCCAGGAAATATTTGGTGAGGTGTGCATCGTGACGTATGTGTTGACGTTGGACCACGTGACTGGGTCAGGAAGCCGTTCGTGATTTTGCACGCAACATGAAGTAAAGTGAGCAGCAATACCCATTGGAAATCCCCATCCCTCATGTTTTGTGTTGTCATGTTTGACTGTGTAAAGGATTTGTCACAGCCAATTTTCACATGAAGGCAGCAGCAAAAAGAGGTACTTATCTCGTGTGGGAACAGGAGTGCTTTTCTCCCATTAATGTATTTTCCACAAATAGTGGCTCTTTGCTGTAACTGAGGTGATGGAATAGTGGTAAAGTGTCTGTTTTGCAAGTGGGAGGCCTGGGTTCGAATCCCAGCTGTGTCATTCCTGTAACTTTATTTGCAAGGTAAAGTGTCTGTTGCGTTTCAAAGAGCTTGGATCATTATTACACATCATTTTGCTGAGGCACTATTGCTCTTTGTGCCCTGCATGAGAATAAGGCCAGAGTTGAATATACTGCAACAGTATAAGACTGTTGAAAATTTATTATTTCTTAATAAAAATGGATAAGTAGTACAAGCACACCAAGTAACACAGATACATTCACTGGAGTCACCCCAGTTTTATTATTTCCTTTTTCCCTTGTGATCACTGATGCTTCTTAAAAGACAGCACATTTATTGAAATTGAAAAAAATACACACTAAACCAATAATGCCCTTGTAAAAATCTGCATATTGTATACTTTTTGTCAACTACATGGCCAAGTAGAGCAAATGAAGTTTCATATGAGGCCTCGTCTATGTGAACCATTTTGATGAAAGGCTCAAGTGTTCAAGAAAGCCTCTACAGCCCATGACTAAGTAATAGCTTAGAGGTAAAATGTTAGTCCTGTACCTGGAAAGCTGGGGTTTGAGTCCCAGCTGGGTCATTCTAATAATCTATTTTTATTTGCACAGGGAAGTGTATGTTGTGTTTCAAAGAGCTTGGATACAACAATAACACATCATTATGCTGAGGCACTATAGTGCCCTGTATGAGTGTACCACAAGCACATTCACTGTAGTCATTTATTTGCATTTATTGAAATTGAAAAAAAAAATGCCCTTGCAAAAATCTGCATGTACAGTACATTTTGTCCACTAGATGGGCTGGTAGAGAAAATGAAGTCCCACATGTGTCCTCATCTCTATGAGCCATTTTGAAGCAAGTCCTCAAGTCCTCCAGAAAGCCTCAGTTGGCCATCACTAATTAACAGGAAGCTTTTGCTAGTGATGGCCAGATGAGGCTTTCTGGAGGACTTGAGGCCTTTCATCAAAATGGCTCATATACTGTAGACGAGGCTTCATGTCAAACTTCATTTTTTCTACTAGGCCATCTAGTGGACAAAACATATACAACATGCAGATTTTAACAAGGGTGTCATTGGTTTGTGTATTTTTTCATCACTCTATAAATTCAAGAAATCTCTGTCACAATCATAGGACATCAGGATGGCCTATGATGTCTGCCTGATGTCCTATGATGATCCTATGATCTTGTCTTTATGATGTCATATGGCTCAAAATTGGCAAGGTGAATAAGTCATATTATAATTCAAGAAACGTCTGTGTGTGTGTCTGTCTGCATGTGTGTGTGTGTGTGTGTGTGTGTGTGTGTCACGATCATAGGACTTTGTGTTGCCATGGTAACCATGTCAAAAATCAAAGGCAGGCATCACCATGGTTACTGTTGCCATGGTAACCATGTCAAAGATCAAAGGCAGGCATGCAGCAGGGGTTATACGGGCATGCACGGGTACCATGTCAACATCCCCAAATTTCAGCCTCCCCGGGTATACAGAAGTTTGGGAAATCTTTAATGAACATCCATAGGGGAGCTGTGGGCGTTCATAGCTATGACATCACAGGCACACACTGTGTTCCTATGATGTCACACGACCATATAAAGAGTTCTGAACAACTCCTTTGAGCAACTCCTTCTATGATGTCATACAGACATCACAGGCACCTTGTGAGGTCAGAACACTCTTTTTACAGGTATGCAAGAATGCTTGCTTACATTTGTTTTCTATGGACATGCAGAAGTACTTGCTTAACCATGTCAAAGATCAAAGGCAGGGATCACCATGGCACTGTTGCCATGGTAACAGTAACTTTTTACAGGCATGCAGAAATGCTTGCTTACACTTGCTTTCTATGGGCATGCAGAAGTACTTGCTTAACCATGTCAAAGATCAAAGGCAGGGATCACCATGGCACTGTTGCCATGGTAACAGTAACTTTTTACAGGCATGCAGAAATGCTTGCTTACACTTGCTTTCTATGGGCATGCAGAAATACTTGCTTATACTTGGTTTCTACGGGCATGCACGGGTATGCACTAGTTTCAGTAAACTAGTACATGCCTGTGCATACCCGTGCATGCCCTTAGAAAGCAAGTGTAAGCAAACATTTCTGCATGCCTGTAGAAAGTTACTGTTACCATGGCAACAGCAACCATGATGAAACCTGCTTTGGCTCCTTGACGTCACCACTCGTTCGTTGATGCCTGCCTTTGATCTTTGATAATGTCATAGTGAGTGCTGTGATCATCAATAATGCCTGGCTTTGATTTTTGATGATGTCATAGCAAGTCTTATGATCATGAGTGAAGCCTGGCTTTGGTCTCATAGCAAGTCCTATGATCTTTTAGCGAGTCCTATAATCATGACATCTTGACAGAGATTTCTTAAATTATATATAAAAGAGTGATGATATTCCTTGTCTCCAGGGCACGGGTCCCAGCCCACATCCTCGCTTTAAGTTGGGATTTTCTGTATTTCACATTATTATTATCCTGGGTTGCTATTATTACCTCCGCCAAGGAGGTTATGTGATCATTGGCGTTGGTTTGTCTGTCTGTTCGTTTGTTTGTTTGTTTGTTTGTTAGCAAGATAACTCAAAAAGTTATGGATGGATTTTCATGAAATTTTCATAGATTGTCAGAAATGGGGTATCCTACAGATGATTAGATTTTGGTGGTGATCCGGATCACCATCCACAAGAAAACCATCATTATGCAAAATGCCATTTTCGTGAATAACTACTAAACCACTAATCCTATCATTGTCAATCCAATTGCTTGTCATATGTTTTCATGGTCAAGGAATCTGAAAACGTACACACAAACACTGTATGGGGGGAACTGTGGCGCTAAACCGCCATTACGGAAGATGCCATTTTCGTCAATAACTACTGAACCACTAATCCTATCATTGTGAATCCAATTGCTAGTCATATGTTTTCATGGTCAAGGAATCTGAAAATGTACACACAAACACTGTATGGGGGGAACTGTGGTGCTTGGTGGAGGTCTGCGCTCTCCGAGTGCTTTTCTAGTTGTTAATATTATTATTCTGTCTTGCATATTTATTTCTTCATCGGTCTTCCTCTTAGTTTATCAGCATTATTACCTCCGCCAAGGAGGTTATGTTTTTGCCGTGTTTGTCTGTCTGTCTGTTTGTTTGTTAGCAAAATAACTCAAAAAGTTATGGATGGATTTTGATGACATTTTCAGGAAAGGTGTATCATGGCACAGGGAACAGATGATTAGATTTTGGTGATGATCTGAGAGTGCACACCTCCACCAAGGGCTTTGTTTGCATTTGTGCATCTGGATTACACAAAAACTACTGGATAGATTTAGATGAAATTTTCACCAGAGTTGGTTCTTGGGCTAGAGGGGAAGCCATTACATTTTCTGAGATGATCTGAGAATGCATACCTCCACCAAGGCTCTTATATCCTCACAGACTGTTAGCAACAATACTCCAAAACTACTGGATGGATTTGGATGAAATTTTTACCAGAAGTGGTTCTTGGCCTACACACGAACCCATTATATTTTGGGGGTGATCCATGACTGCATACCTCCACCAAGGCTCAATCTTCTTGCAGTGGTTTAGTAGGATTATGTAAAAACTACTGGATGGATTTTGCTGAAATTTTAACCAGAGATGGTCCTTGGCCTGCAGATGAGCCCATTACATTTTGGAGCTGATCTGTGAGCGCATACCTCTACCAAGGCCCAATCTTGTAATGTATGGTGGGATGGAGGAGGGGAGATACAAACAGATGGATGGACAAAGGGAGGGAAGGAAGGAGCCTTGGCGAAGGTATGAACTCTGAGTGCCTTTCTAGTTTTATTAATAAAATCATATCGGCTTGGCGTGGCAGTACGATTTCTGACGAGGCGGGCCGCCACGGAGAAATGTTACCAGAGGAAACCCTGGGGTGTGATTCGGGTTCCAATTGTGTGTGCTTGCCCATTTTTTTTAAGAGGGGGGGAAATGTGATGTTGCTCATAGGACACATTATAGTGTTACACAGGTGGTGATGTCACCTGGACAGACATAACATGCACTATTGCTTTAGTATGCATTTTTCCAATTTCAATAAATGTACTGTCTTTTAAGAAATATCAATGATCATAAGGGAAAACAGAAATAATAAAACTGGGGTGACTACAGCGAATGTGCCTGTGTTACTTGGTGTGCTTGTACTACTTATCCACTTTTATTATGAAATAATAAATTTTCAACAGTCTTATACTGTCTTTCCCAGTATATTCAACTCTGGCCTTATTCTCATGCATGGCACAGTGGCACTAGTGCCTCAGCAAAATGATGCGTAATAATAATTTAAGCTCTTTGAAACACAACAGACACTTCACCTTGCAAATAAAAATGAAACTACAGGAATAACACAGTGGGGATTTGAACCCAGGATTCCCACTTGTACAGCACACACTTTACCACTAAGACATCACCCCAGTTATGATAAGTATCCATTATTTGTGGAAAATACATCAATGGGAGAATTGCGCTCAAAATGTTCCCAAACGGGAGAAGTCTGTGTTTTTAGTGCTGCCTCCATGTAAAAATTGGCTGTGACAAATCCCTTACACAGACAAACATCGACGACACAAAATGTGAGGGACGGGGATTTCCATTATGTATCACTGCTCACTTTATTTCATGTTGTGTGCAAAATCATGAGTGGCTTCCTGATCCAGTCACGTGATACGACGTCAACACATACGTCAGCAATATACGCCTCGAAATGCGCTTCGCCAAATATTTCCTGGATAAGCTCAGAGCACCTTCGAAGCGCTGGAGCTTGCTGTTCCATCACTAGCTTTTGCATATATGATGTGGCAGCTGTGAAGAGTGGGGTGTGGTGAAGTGATCAGAGATAGTTCTACTCTTGGAAGTCAGTCATGACCTGGCAATTTCTACTTTAATAATGTAACTTCTTAAAAAGAATTTTTAACATTATATAGACTTTATGTACAGATATAACACTTTGTAAAATCCAATTAGTTATCCTAAGAAAAAGTGAAAAAATTACCTTGAAAAATTAACTAAAATAGAAAATGTAGGTTGTACAAAGAAATACTGCATACAATTTCTGTTCCACTTTACTTTTTCCACTTTACTTTGGCTTGCATGCTTCAAGGTTAACTAACTGGATTTTACAGTGCATATGTTACCATAAGACTCTATCTAGGAATTTCACAAAATCCCTGAAATTTTTAGAAAATTGGTGGAATTAAGTGTTCCCCCTTGATTTTTCATGAAATCTTTAAAATCTGTAGGGAAAAGGCAGCATTATATTGCATTTCACCAGTGAAATAAAGTGAGGAACATATATTTCCTTTGGGAGGCATCTGAAAACACTAACTTTTATGGCTGTGTTGTGAGACATGTATATGTTGGACACTGCATATGTGATTTAACCTCACGATGAAGGAGAGCCAGCCTCCTGCGGTGCGGAGCCACAGAGCCTGGACCCCCTGCGGAGGACAGGGGACAGAAGACTTCCTGACCACTGAGGCTCGAGAGGAGAGAAGGGGGAGTTATGTAAATAAAAGGCTAATGAATGTGAATAAAGAGACTTTGATATAGATGTGTGATTTCCCCCGCGAGGGAAATGGTTTGATGTGAGAATGTTTAAATGAGAGAACTTTGGTGTGTTCACTCTCTTTGTTCGCTGCTCAAGAATAAGAGCAGGCAGTGGAATGATTTCTTGAATAAACTGGAATGGAAGACAATTCGGTTTCGTTATTCAAGTCTCCCCACATTGGTGACTGACGACGTTGAGAATGAACGAAGAAGTTCTCAGGGTCCCGGACTCACAGCGCTCAGAGCTGGCGAGCGCAGTGGCCGTTAAGCTGCCTGATTTCTGGCAGGATAACCCACGGTCGTGGTTTCTGCAAGCAGAGTCGCAGTTCGCGCTCGCAGGAGTAACGGTGGATGACACTAAGTTCCACCATGTCATCGCTAAACTGGACAACAGCACAGCTCGGTGCGTGCAGAGCTTGGTGGAGCAGCCACCCGCGACCGACAGGTACGGCAAGCTGAAATCCACCCTCATCAAGTTTTTCACCCCCTCGGCTGAAGCGAGGGCGAGGAGGATCCTGTCTTTGCTAGACCAAGGTGGACACAGGCCGAGCGCCCTGATGGAGGAGATGATACAGCTGAGAGGTTTGGACAACGATGATTTCATTTTTCAGTTCATCTTCCTCTCCAACCTCCCGGCGCATGCGAGAAGCACGCTGGCCGGCAAAAAGTGTCACACCCTGGAGGAGTTCCGGGAGCTGGCCCAGGAGGCAGATGGGATCCTGGACGCCTGCGGCGGGCAAGCAACCACAGCAGCGACCCGAGACAGCGGGGAGCCAGAGGCGGCAGAACCAGACTGGCCGACGACGGCGGCAACACGACCGCGACGAGGGGGAGCCAATAGCCCGGCGGCAGAAGCGCGGGCACGACACAGCGGAGGAGAAGATCTCTGCTTTTACCATCGGAGGTTCGCAGAGAAGGCACGCAGGTGTGTGCCGCCCTGCATCTTCAGGAGTTCGGGAAACGGCAAGACCGGGGGTCGCTAGCAGCTTCGACCCTCGGAGAACGCAACAAGCTGCTCTACATCACGGATGCGCGCTCCGGACGAGTGTTCCTCATTGACACCGGAGCACAAGTGAGCTTCATCACCCCAACATACGCGGACCGGGTGGCTGGACCCCACGGTAACGGAGCTACAGCGGCAAATGGCTCGAACATCAACACCTACGGGAGAAGGACCTTGCCTTTGTGCTTACATGGCCGCACATATGAATGGACTTTTGTAATAGCGGCGGTGAGTTTCAACATGTTGGGCGCGGTTTTTTTTGTGTTCACACAATCTGTTAGTTGATCTTGCTAATAGACGGCTGGTAAATGCACTCTCTTTTTACTCTCTCCCCTGTTCAGCTCGAGTGTCCCTGCCACCAGTACAGACCCACGTCGCTACAGCAGGTGGTAAGTTTCACACACTCCTCACCCAATTTCCAGCGCTCACTGTGCCCACTTTTTCAGCGACGGTCGCGAAGCACGGGGTGAAACACTTTATCCCCACTTCTGGTCCTCCCGTGTTTGCAAAAGCTCGGCGCTTGGATGCAGTTAAGCTCGCCATTGCGCGCGAGGAGTTCGCCAGCCTGGAGAGGCTGGGCATCGTTCGTAGGTCGAAGAGCCCGTGGGCTTCGCCGCTGCACATGGTACCGAAAGCCGATGGCTCCTGGAGACCGTGCGGGGATTACCGCAGGCTAAACAACGCTACGGCGCACGATCGTTATCCCATCCCGCACATTCAGGATTTTTCGGTGCACCTGGCGGGGGCGCGCATTTTTTCAAAGATTGATCTAGTTCGCGGCTATCACCAAGTCCCGGTCCAACCGGAGGACATTCCTAAAACAGCGGTAATAACCCCGTTCGGACTTTTCGAATTTTTACGCATGCCGTTTGGTCTCAAAGGGGCGGCGCAAACATTTCAGTGGATGATGGATGCCGTGTTACGCGATCTCCCTTTCGTGTTTGTGTACCTCGACGACATTTTGGTCGCGAGTACTTCAGAGGACGAACACGAAACCACCTCACAGCAGTTTTTAGGAGGCTGGGAGAGCACGGCTTAATAGTTAACCCAGCCAAGTGCCAGTTCGGCGTCGAGCGGATCGATTTTTTGGGTCACCGCGTCTCCCCGGAGGGAGCGGTTCCGTTACCAGAGAAAGTATGCGCGGTAGCGGATTTTCCCCGTCCACAAACGGTCAAATCACTACAGGAATTCTTGGGGATGGTGAATTTTTATAACCGATTCCTGCCCCACGCAGCTCAAATCATGCAACCGTTATATGCCGCGCTCAAAAAACAAAAACCGACCCAGGCGGTCGAATGGTCCCCGGAGCGGGAGCGCGCGTTCACAGAGGTTAAAAAAGCCTTGGCTGACGCTGCGCTCCTGGCCCACCCAGACCCTGCAGCACGTATCGCGCTGACGACAGACGCTTCAGATTTAGCCATAGGGGCCGTTATTGAGCAACAGGTAGCCGGAGTTTGGCAGCCTTTGGCTTTCTTTAGCAAATCTTTAAGCGCGGCTGAACGAAAATACAGCGCGTTTGACAGAGAACTGTTGGCGCTGCATTTGGCTATTCGTCATTTCCAGTTCTGGCTGGAAGGACGGTGCTTCACCGCTTATGTGGACCACAAGCCGCTCACATACGCCATGGCCAAAATTTCAGATCCGTGGTCCGGCAGGCAGCAGAGGCAGCTGGCCGCAATCTCGGAATTTACCACTGACATTAGGCACGTCGCGGGCAAATTCAATGTAGTAGCGGATTGTCTCTCACGCGCGTTCACGACCCCACCACGCGCAGAGGCAGAACGGGCCACCGTGACCGCGCCGCAGGAGAGCGGCACGGTGGCGCGCGCAGCCCCGGTGCACGTGGGTATAGATTACGCAGCCATGGCAGCGGACCAGGGGGCGGACGCAGACGTGCGCGCGCTCCAGTCTGGACCAACAGGGTTGAGGCTGGAGAGCAAGTGTTTACAAACCGGTATGCCCCCCCTGATCTGCGACATGTCGACGGGGCGCCCGCGTCCGCTGGTTCCGGCCACGTGGCGCCGCCGTGTTTTTGACTCGGTCCACTCACTGGCACACCCGGGGGTGCGCACGTCGGTGAAACTAGTGGCGGAAAAGTTTGTTTGGCCGTGCCTGCGCAAGCACGTGAAGGAATGGGCAAAAACCTGCATTTCCTGTCAACGGGCCAAAATTCACAGGCACACAAGAGCCCCGTTAGAACCGTTCCGCATTCCGGCCAGAAGGTTCGACCATGTGCACGTCGACCTTGTGGGCCCCCTACCGGCATCACAGGGGTTCACGTATCTTTTGACAATGGTGGACCGCACCACACGTTGGCCGGAAGTGGTCCCACTTGCGACGACCACGGCCGCGGAGGTGGCTCGCGTTTTTTTAACGGCTTGGGTGGCGCGCTTCGGGGTTCCGTCGGACATTACGTCCGATAGAGGACCGCAATTCATCTCTGAGCTGTGGTCAGCGATGGCCAACGGCTTAGGAGCCAAAATTCACCGCACTACGGCTTACCACCCTCAGGCTAATGGTTTATGCGAGCGTTTTCATAGGTCTTTGAAGGCAGCACTCAGAGCGTCGCTCACGGATGCAGATTGGGTAAATAAACTTCCATGGGTTTTATTAGGGTTGCGTTCTGCGCCTAAAGAGGACTTAGACGCCTCCCCAGCGGAGCTGGTATTCGCACAAACTCTGAGGCTGCCGGGCGAGTTTTTACCAGAGCACCCAGAGCCCCCACCTCTCTCTGCTCTGGGACCGTTAGTCGGCACGGGAGCAGACACGCTCCCGGGTCCGGTTCATCACGCTTTTCCACGAGTTTTCGTCCCCAAGGCTTTGAAAAATGCCGATTTCGTTTTTGTCAGGCGCGAAGCCCTTAAAGCAACGCTCAAACCACCTTACGAAGGGCCATTTCGAGTGCTGGAGGCAGGTGATAAGCAATTTGTGCTAGATTTTGGAGACAGAAAAGAGACAGTCAGTATTGACAGACTAAAACCTGCTTTTGTCATGAAGGACGTGTCTGACCGGTCGCGGTGGCGCCTCGACGAGGCAGGCCCCCGCAGAGGGCAATTAACCACTCTCTCCCTCAGTCAACAGACCCGAAGCAGAACAGCACCGCAGGCAAGGCGGGGCCAACGCACAGCAGATTCGGCAGACGGCTGAAGCCCAAGCGGCGCACAGACTGAATGTTGGTGTTGATTATTCAGTAGTGAGTAAGGTGCTATTAAATTTTGGGAATTAGTCTGTTCTTCATCGTTTGGGGGGGGGTTATATGGCTGTGTTGTGAGACATGTATATGTTGGACACTGCATATGTGATTTAACCTCACGATGAAGGAGAGCCAGCCTCCTGCGGTGCGGAGCCACAGAGCCTGGACCCCCTGCGGAGGACAGGGGACAGAAGACTTCCTGACCACTGAGGCTCGAGAGGAGAGAAGGGGGAGTTATGTAAATAAAGGGTTAATGAATGTGAATAAAGAGACTTTGATATAGATGTGTGATTTCCCCCGCGAGGGAAATGGTTTGATGTGAGAATGTTTAAATGAGAGAACTTTGGTGTGTTCACTCTCTTTGTTCGCTGCTCAAGAATAAGAGCAGGCAGTGGAATGATTTCTTGAATAAACTGGAATGGAAGACAATTCGGTTTCGTTATTCAAGTCTCCCCACAACTTTATTCTTTTGATTTAGTATTAGTGTGTGAAAAGTTTTCTATATTTTTAATAGACAAAAGGATATTAAACATCTTTACTGTGTTCTTGAAACACAAGAATTGCTCCATGATTGCAATTACAATGCAGTCATGGCTTTAGCCACCTCTCTTCGATTAGAACCCCTGGCAAAATTTATAGAATCACCACACATAGAGAATGTTCTCTCAGCTGTTTTATTTTATAGAAAAACAAATCACAGATTTGACACAAAAGGATGTTTATTTAACACGTGTACATTCTGGCTTTCTATAACGTAACTTATAAAAAATTATTTTGCTGAAATGTTTTTTTTAGATCAGAGGGGAAAAAGTATAAAATCATTTCATCATGAGGAAGAAAACATGGAATCATCTTGTAGTTTCCATTCATAAAACAAAAAGCAGTACCAATGGAAATTTTCAAATTAGTCTGAAGTTAACAGAGTGTCTGCAGACTTCAGTGAGCCGTCGTATCTGACTGGTTGACAGGAAGCATTGCCCCAACAGGTGAGCTGCCAGTTAAAAAAAAAAGGAAAGTATTCTTTTTAATCCTTCAAGAAGGTAATTTAATATGAAGTGTGGCAAAAGATGTAGAGTTTTTCCCAGTCAACTATGTCTAAAACTTGGACTAAGTACAAACAAAATTGGAAGCTTGTAAATGAGAAACTGCCAACAGAATATTTCTCATATTTCAACATAAGCATCAAGGTCTAATTTCCTTTCATGTTTACATTCATGTGGCTACCAGAAACATACGTTATAATTTACTCATTGCATATTATGTAAAAAAAAATGCTACAATGGGAAGTACATGTTTCTCTACTTGTTTTATAATTATTACTCACAGTGTATCTTATTTCTATATTTTTTAGAGTAAAACGTCCCAGGATTTAGAAAACAGCTTGTTTTTCAAACCCAGTGTCAACGCCTCATCATAGGGTGCTTTGTTGTTGATGCCCTGTGATTCGCTGTTGGGACTGAGGTCATAGTTGCCATAGTTGTAGTCCTTTCAGTGATCTTACACAAAAAAAGAGCTGTTGCAGACAATGTGGGCACGCTCAGGCTATGATGGGAGACTTTCACTCAGTCAGTGTTTGGTGTAGCACCAAGACAGTTTTGTAAACGTTAGTTTGAAGTAAAAATCTTCCATAGTATTCCTTTACAATACACAAGAGAGGCATGCTGTATTTCAGCTGTTGCTCAGAAGAGGACTTCCTGGCAAGATTCAAACCTTGGACCAGTGATCACCTTAATTACTACACCACTGCTTCAGCTCTCACTTTCTTGAATGACAAATGTCTCCTTGTAATGGATTCCAAGCAGCTGTAGTACAGCATTTCAAACCTAATGTGTACTATACATTGTTTTCAAATGCACAGGAGAGGCAAGTTGTCGTTCAGAAGAACGACAACTTGCTGGGAAGACTTGAACCTGGGTCTCCAGTATAGCAGATGACTGCCCTAACCACTACACCACACAACAGCTTTGGCTCAGACGTTGAATTTCTCACACACTAACAAAATGTTCCATTGACAAGACACAAAGGCTGATCGACATTTCATAAACATGGTTTTTTTAACTTGTACAGAATTGCATGAAATTTGGTGTTTTGTGAAGACAACTGTTGTGATTCTGAAAGTGAAGTGTCATCAAATTTGGAACATCAGAAGATAAATCAGAAAACACATGCCAAAGAGAAACTGTCCAACTTGATTGGCTGATAAAATCAAAACAAATTGACATTTTTAGATTTAAAAACTTTTCGTCATCAATATCTGTACAAGGGAGGGGCTGAAAAGTTCATAGGCTGACCATGATGCAGTGGTCAAATCTGACCAAATGTGGTTTATTTTTCAACATAGTCTCCCCTTCGGCCCACACACTTCTTCCATCGGTGTTGCAGCGCTTGGATCCCTGCAGTTGTGTCTAGCCTGTGCTTAAGGTAAAAGTCAATGATCAGGGACCTCATGTATAAAGGACTGCACAGCTTTCATACTGAAAGATGGCGTACTCACAAAATTTGAAAAGTACGTGAACACAAAAATTTTCAGATTTATAAAACTGTGCACACGCCTGATTCGCCGCTCCTTTTCTTTATACATCCCACCTCATCTGAAAAGTCAGTGCACGTGCACGATCTCTTTACTCTGCCTCAGTTCCTCCCACTCATGACATTGTAAGTGAAGAAAAATGCTCCTTCTATCACTCCTGTCAAACTATGATCGTCAATCCTGCGGGAAAGCGCAACATAAAAAATAATAACTTCACAGAGTGTGACGCTGAGGTGTTGGTAACGGAGGTGGAGGTCAGAAAAAAATATTTAATTTTGTTCTGACCCTCCGGAATCAACAGTAAACCTAAGGTTTCCAAGTGGACTGTGTTACAATGACAGTTCATTCATTCATTTCTTTTTTATTTCTGTCGGATCATAACAAGACAAAAAAGAAAAGGAAAGAGAAAAAAATAACATATTTTGGACAGAAAGGGTGGAGGCTGAAGCAACAGCTTGTGCCTACACGTCAGTCAATGCAGCTGGCTCAGACTGAAATAAAATAAAATGGCATTAAAGTTTGTAGACAGATCACTATATCAGAGATTCCCAAAGTGGGGGTCGCGACCCCCCGGGGGTCCCAAGACGCTGACTAGGGGTCACGAGATGATTTCAAGGATCCTTAGGTGATTATGCAGATGACATGCCACTTTAACTGCGCCACAGTAAATGTCACAGGTCACACACAGGTCAGTGTGCACCAGTAGATTTCATCTGAACAGCTCAAATCAACACACTGTGGTGACACAAAGGCGATGACACTCCACCCAGTACTTCAGGGTGTTGGGGGTGCTAGCCAGCGGCGCCAGAGCACCGGGGGGTATGTAGTAAATAAAGATGTGCCTTTTGCCCCCGCTGTGCCAGGCTCACACCTGAGGACGCAGGGGCGCAGATGTGTTAATCTGTGTATGTTGATGTGTGTTCACACTTGGTAACAGGCATGTAAATGTGTTTAACCTGAGTGCCAGAGGCGGGGAGAAAATGTATAAAGCAGATCACTTTGGCACTCAGAGTTAGTCTGTTCCGTGTTGGAGGAGAAATAAACCTCTGCGTCATCAACTCGTGCCTCATTTGCTTTCATCCTCCACAACACTACGCTTTAAGCCCAGGATGTTATTTTTAAAAATGAAACGTTGGTTAATACCGACCAAAGCTCAAAAGGCATCATGTGAGGTGGCATATTTAATTGCACAGGCAAAAGAGCCACACACAATCGGAGAAACCCTAATAAAACCTGCTGCTATCGCTATGAGTCAGACAATGCATGGGGATAAACAGGCGCAGGAGCTGGAAGCAGTGCCGCTGTGTGACGGGACCATATTCTGGTGCATCACGGACATAGCCCAGGACAAAAGGTGTCAGCTGACTGACAGAGTGAAGAAAGGGAAATATGCTTTGCAGTTAGATGAATCCACAGATATATCAAACTCAGTCCAGCTGCTTGTTTTTGTGTTTTTGTCAAATGCAGTTTTGATGGAAAACTTAAGGAGGACATGTGGTTTTGCACCCCGCTGGATGTAAAGAAGAAGAAACCATCTCTGTTGTCATTCAGTCAATCCTGTACAGTAGAATGAAATTACGTTTCTCCTGTCTACAATGTTACTGACATGTAGAATCAGAGGGGTCGCTGCCATGCAAAGCGCCGCCACAAACAACTTCTCCTTCCCCCATTCTAGAACACTGAGCACCAAGCTAGAAGGCGGGAAGTACCATTTTTATATGGTCTTTGGTATGACCCGGCTGGGATTTGAACCCACAACCAGGAGGTTGTGGAGCGGCTGCTCTATCAACTAGGCCACCACTCTGGTAAAGTGCACAGGTGAGGACATTTTCACAAAACTTGACAACAAACTAAAAGCAGAGGGACTGTCTTGGGATGAGTGCATCAGCGCATGTACAGACGGTGCTGCAGCAATGCTGGGGAAAAAGAAGGGATGAAAAGCAAGAGTCTTACAAATGTCACCCCACGTAAACTTTGCGCACTGTATTATTCAGAGAAGCTCTTTCAAGTAAAACGCTCGACCCAGATCTTAAGAGTGTTCTTGAGACTGCCATAAAAATTGTCATCTACATAAAATCACGCCCACTCAACACCAGGCACGGGATCGGAGCATCAGGGTCTGCTGTTCCACACTGAGGTCAGGTGGCTTTTGCGAGGAAATGTCCTCAGCTCCCCGTATGAACTGCAGGATGAGGTGCATTTATTTCTGATGGAGAACGGGTCCCAGCTGGCTGACCACCTGACTGACCCTGACTGGTTAATAAGGCTAGCGTATTTGTCCTGCATATTTGACAAACTGAACGGACTTAACATGTCACTGCAAGGTGAAAACACAAGCATCATGTCGCTGAATGATAAAATCCACGCATTCAAGTCCATCACTACCCACCTTCAAACCATCCTGGAACACTTTAACAAGTTTTTCCCCAAGGAAACAAGTCCGGAAAAATATGGCTGGATAAGATCACCATTCACTGTAACGGCCGCAAGTCATCTGCCATCCGACATGGAGGACGCACTGATTGAGCTGTCAAGTGACCACACCTTAAAGACGGCTTTTCATTCAAAGATGCTTGCTGAGTTCTGGATTTCAGTCCAGAGAGAATATCCACAGCTATCCAGGGCCACGATGGATGTACTGATGCCATTTGGGTCTACATACCTGTGCGAAAAGACTTTCTCGGAACTGGCATATATTAAAAATAAATACAGATTGCGTCTAAACGTGGAGGATGATCTCTGAGTGGCCATCTCCAAAATTAAACCCAGAATTGACTTGTTGTGCTCCACGTATATTGCCCACCCATCTCATTAGGTGAGATTAACGCTGAAACATAGTTTGCCAAAATATACATTTGCACCGTAACAATGTTCACATGTTTACGCAATGCTACAGTTTATGGCTATTACTTTGACTGATTATTCTGCTAACATGGAAATGAAAGCATTGTGTCAAAATTAAGTCTGCACAACAACAACAATGTTCACTCCAAAATTACAAGGAAATTACTTTAATGTATTCTGCTTTAATCGTTTAATAAATTGCTATATGTAAAATCATATCATGGTTGTCAGGCTGTTCTGTTCTTTTGTGTTGTTATGCCCATGTTAGTTTACGCTTATTAGTGCGTGAGTCCTGTGTGTACGTTTTTTATGTTTCAGTCACCTCCGAGGATAGTGGGGGTCGCCAGTCTCTGTCACCTTTATTTTGGGGGTCATGGGCTGAAAATGTTTGGGGAACCCCTGCACTATATGACAGTTTGACGGGGGGGGGGGGGGGGCTGACACACAGAAAAAAAATGCTGTGAAAGAAAGCCCTCGGTAATCCGCATAGACAGATGTGATGTTACTGAGTAAACTAAGTAAATAAAATAAAGTAAATAAACACCACTGAATGCCACTCCAATCTTACAGCTGAATCTATAGTTACAAACCAAATCTGTGTCAGAATCCAAATTATGCACGACAGCCAGGGAGAAGCTTTTTACTTCCAGATTGTAATCTCCAAACAGACATATTAGACTATGGAAACATCTCTTCACTCCAACGCAGCTGCAGGTACCAAGATTCACCTGCAGAGATCCACAATCCAGCTGCCTTGGCACGTATTGCGCTGGAGCTGGAGCTTGATTAAGAGTGCATTTTGCTGAACAGAATTCCTCCCAGGAGAGATAGATTTGTGCGCGTTGCCTCTTGAGTCAACTGTATAGTCTCTGGTAAATTATATTATCTCTTTGTCACATTTACAGAAACCGGATCCACTTTACAGTGGCGCTGGTTTTGGTCTGTGAATTAGGCAGGTTTTATCTGAGGGATATTAGTTATTATTCACTGGGGTTTCACTGCGCTCAATAAGTCGAGTTATGGAGGATAAATCACACAATAATAATCATGTTTTTCAACCACTAATTCATAGACAAATCATTTTAACTGAAGTAAAAACTTTATTTTAACGCATTCTGTGAGTTTCAGCTGTTTTGTAGTTTAACAGACCCACCTGATAAAGTCAAACAGAATTTTGCAGAGAGCCCGCAACTTCTCATGGCAGGTGGAATCTTTGCAGCTCGGCCCGCAGAGTCTCACGTCATGTTTGTCTTTATACATCCCACTGTGCGCGTGAAAATCAGCTTACGTCGCATTTTTGAGTGTGCCCACCGTTTATACATGAGGCCCCAGGAGATCTGAGCAGCCCCGGATTTCATCAGTCCACCAACTATTTTCATACTATAATGCACCAACTTTTTTTTCCCTACCCCTACATAAAACTGATTATTATAGCGCCACCTGTGGGTGCAGCGCCTTGATTTTTGGAGTAGTGTGGGGTGTGGCTGCACAATTAGTACCCGGAACAAGGTCAGTACTCAGCGTCAAAGACATAGGTCAGCAGAAAAATTAGACATGTGTGTAATGAAGGCATGACCAAGTACTTAATAAAATCTGCAAGTTATTCAAAACCATACATATTCAGCTACAAATTAAACACATTTGTCATGATGTAGATGCGTTGCACATGCGTGTACATCAAGTGAAATAGTTTTGGGAATGCGGGGTACCTATCTTGTTCCAGGTACCAATCCTGCAGGCGCAGGGAGAATTTCTGACCAGACCAGTAAAATTTCATGTTTTCTCACATTACTGTTTTTACTCCCCCTACACTTTTAGCAAAGAAGAAGAAGAATTACAATAGGATTCCCACAGATCTGCTGCTTGGAACCCTCAATATTGTCATAATAATCATGGGAATCAGAATATCTTTAATTAGCTGCAACCAAATATTTAAAAATTATAGTGCGGTGTTTCTTCTTCCTAGTTATTAATTATCACATGTTAAGTTTATTTCTGGTTCACGGGTATATTCTGTGTTCCAGTATTGGAACTGTTGAGCACCATACTACTATACTGTACTTTTTAGAATAAAAAGTCCAAGGTTGTAGAAAAGTTTTTTTTTTCCCCACCAGACAAACAACTACTGTCATTATTATTGTGGTTACCGTTAGAATGTCTTTTACATGTATTTGTGATATAAAACAAAATATTTAAAAGTACTGTGTTGTGTTCCTTTGTGATTGTGACAGGCTGAGATCATTTCTGGTTGATGGTTATATTCCATGTTCCAGCACTGGAACTGTTAACTGCCGGGGCGATGACCACACTTCCTTGCTGAGCTGAAATGGAGCCCGCAGTAGCTGGAGGAGCTGGAGCAGAGGACGTCGTAGAGGGATCGGCAGGTTTACTCTCTGCGGGTGGAAATATGTAGTTTTAGAGAATTCAAATGGCCACATGAAAACAGCTGTTGAAATGCATGTTTGTGGTTGTAATGTACCTGCCTGCATATTCTCTCTCTAACTTCGCCGCATTGTCGTGGTGGTTCATCTTCCTGAAGATCGCAACAGTGATCCTCACAGCAAACTCTTCACCATAGCTCGCTATCATTTTGCTCACGGTATCTTCCCTTTCTAAATTCTCCACTTGGGCCTTAGGTATGGGTCTGCAGCCATCCAAGATTGGCAACTGGAGGTACCACTTAAATGTTTTGAAGTCTCCATCGTCCACACAGTCTAGACGATTAAGAAGCAGCTCTGGAACCAGCATGTTTGCTCACTAAACAGACAGGAGAGAGATGATTAAAATTAAATTTCCTTACTTCTTTAATTTTCAAAGAAACGTTTTGTCCACACTCTTACCCGCTTTAATGATCAAAGTTAGACAAGACGACTGATACCACTCTTGTTTTTGTCGCCACTTTCAGAAGTCCACTGAAACATTAAAGGCCCCACAGTGTGCAAATGTTGGGGCTATTGTTACATAATAATTTTGATAATGGAAATCTAAAAACGTGACATTTTAGTGGTAACACATTTCTTGCAAAGTGATGCACTTTGTATTAATATTTCATTGTGAATGATCCCTTATGTTATTTAAAATGCCAGTTAAGATTAAAGCATTAGAAATGTAAGCTTTTATAGAATATTTATCTGTTTTCTCAGGCTTGAAACAGACTGTTAAGATTGATGTAACTGCACTGTGTCACCCACTGGCTTATGACTGTTGTGTTTCTTATGACATAAAATAAATGTGGTGTTCTTTAAAACTTCTGTGGACTTTTATGCGGGAGTCTGTTAAGCTACCCATGTGCTAAAATGATTATAAATGCAATAAATCTGTAATAATATAGAGGTGAAGTATATTCATATATAGTTAAATACATACAAAGTAAAAAAAAAATGTTGGATGGATAAACCTGAGAAAATCAACACTGGAAATAAATATTAAGGTTTTGGAGTGACATACTAAGGAGAACTGAAAAATATTTACTGCCAATGTGTAAGTAATTTTTTTTTACCTGAAAAATAAAGTTCTTCGTAAACCTTACTAGTGTGGCGATGGTGAAATAAGGCACGGCGAACTGAGGTTTATAAGTGGGTTTTATTCATCGCCATCACAGAAACTCACTCCAGCACTGTATAAGCATGCTGGAGCGAGCTCTCAGGCTCTCGTGAGCAGACAGGGAATGCGTGTAGTCAGATGAGCAGTAAGAGAGAAAGAATGAGCAATATGGTTGACTTATATACCCAGCTACAGACAATACATGCACAGCAGTAAGCATGGACATTTGCATTTGAGAGTCACACATAACAGTAGCAGGATTACTGGCCGGAATTCCTCTCCACCTATTGATAACAGTCCATACATCTCACTGTTCTGTTAATTGCTCCAGCTGAGCGCTCTGCTAGTCTGTAGGCTGTGGGGGTGACCCCACACTAGAATATATTTGTAAAATTTACTTTTGGTCGTAAGTAAACTTTACTTAAGAATAACCTCAGTAAAGTTTATTAGATTTTTTTTGAGTGAAAATATTTGATAAGGTTTTTTAATTAAATACTGCTACAAATTTTTTCAGTGTGCAAATATTGTTAATACAATCTCGCTCCATGCTCCCGTTTTTTGAAATCCATCAAATGTACGGCCGTGGTGTTACTGACTTGTCCCATCTTGTTACAATAATTACCAGCCAGCAGCACTGACCTCCATCATAATGAAGTGCTTTGAGCAGCTGGTCATGCAGAAAATCAAGTCCACCCTGCCTTCTCTCCCACGACCCATCTCAGTTTGCATACAGGTCAAACTGATCCACAGAAGACACCATCTCTGCTGCTCTCCATCTAGCCCTCACCCACCTGGACTCAAAGAGGTCCTATGTGCGAATGCTGTTCTTGGCATCCCCCATCACCAAGTACAAAAACTCAGACACTTGGGGCTCAAAACTTCTCTCTGTAACTGGGTGCTGGACTTTCTCACAGGGAGGCCACAGAACGTGCAAGTTGACAGCAACACCTCCAAGACCATCACAGTGAGCACAGGGGGTCCCACAAGGGTGTGTGCTCAGCCTGCTGCTCTTCACCCTGCTGACCCATGACTGCGTACCAGCCTATAGCACCAACCGCATCATCAAACTTGCGGACAACACAACGGTGGTTGGCCCCATCAGAATCAATGAAGAGACCAACTACAGAAATGAGGTGAGCCAACTAGTCCAGTGTTGTAAAGACAATAATCTCTTCCTGAACATGGGAAAAACCAAGGAGATTGTGGTTGACTTCAGGAGAGGACACACACAGCATCCCCCTCTGATCATCGATGGGGCAGCTGTGGAGAGGGTGAGCAGCACCAAGTTCCTGGGGGTGCACATCTCCGAGGACCTCTCCTGGTCGAACAATACAGCCCAGTCTCACCAAAAAAATGTTCAATTGCACTTTTTTGTCATTCGTTCATTCATTCAATCATCTTCTTCCACTTAATCCTTTTCGGGTTGTGGGGGGGATGGAGCCTATCCCAGCATCTTTTGGGTGAGAGGCAGGGTACACCCTGGACATATCGTCAGTCCATCGCAGGGCTGTCACTCAGAGTAAACATACACAGACATGTGAAAAAGATTTTTGACATGTAGTGGATACATGGCGTTTACAGCTTTAAGAAAGGTGTTTAACTGCAGCTTAACGTTTGGCAGTTTGTGTTCGTGTCACTTTATTGTCTTTCACCATCAACCAGCTACCCCACACTTTGATCTTTAACCCTAACCTCACAGGAACCTTTCATTAGTAGAGTGAAAAACAAACGAAGGAAAAAAACGAACAAAAAGGTCAGTCACAGAAGAGAGTGGGAGTCGAACACAAGTGTTTTTGTGTCTGTTGCAAGAATGTCTGTGTAATTAGACATCCACCATCCCCCTTCCACCAACCGAATGAGCGCTGGGAAACCAAAGTAAAAGCTGTGTTGTTCTGCGCATGCACGGTGTGTCATATGTCTGAGCGTCTGTTTCCAGACTTTTATGTTGTGTTGGTGATATGAGCCCCTTTCTCCTCCATTCCAAGCACAGTCCCTTTCACTCGTAGTCTGTTCGTCCATTAGCTGCGAGTGATTGTGTTTTTTTCTTTCTCCTGCTACTTTTCCCTCTCACTGCTCTCAGCCCACTTAACCACCAGCTGAGAGCAGTTAGGTTTATTGCTTGCCAGCTCGACTCTCGCACCTGCTGCCCATTTACCAGTCATGTATTTATACTGTGCTTTCCTGTTTGTCCATGTGGCTGTCACAATGTGTTCAGACTGACTTCCGTCCCTCGGCTCAGTCTCCCCCTCCTCTACTCTGTGTAAGTTTACCTTGTTGGCTTTTTGCATTTGTTTGCACCGTATTTTTGGACTGTCATGTTTTCCTTTTGAATAAATCGTCTCACTGCAGTCAAGCGCCTGAGTTTATTTTTGCCCCAGAGGGGCGTACCTGACAGTTGACAGCCACCAGTGAAACTCAGCTTCTGCAGTGGGGCATTTTTTCGCCTTTTTGTGTGTTTTCTTTATTCCACTCTCCTGCTCGTTGGAGCCCGATGGATTCGGCAGGCGGACACAGCTATCCGATGAGCCTGGGCTGGGAGTGCTGCCGCGCCCTTATGGAGATTGATGGTCTCATCTCTTCAGCATGCACTTATTCCACCCTGGAGGATGCACGGTGGTATCTGGAGCTCGCGGAGGCAGCAGCTCGCCAGTGCCCTCAGCTGATGGAGTGCGCTGAGGGAAGAGAAAGGATTTCTCAGGTGGCTGCGCTGCTAGAGAATGGCGGAGGGGTAAAGAATTCTCTGGAGAAGCCCGGGCTCGCGCTGAAGGGGAGGCGCTCCCGGGGTCCCGTAGCTTCAACTCCTCACCAGCCTCTGGCGCCCGTTCCTGTTAATCCAGCTTCACGGCGACAACGTCATCCTGTCCTCGACCACCAGAGGAATAATCTCGCCTCCTTGACAGCCTCTATCCGAACACCGAGCCCGGCTATTCCCGCAACAGTCAATTGCTTCTCCTTTCTCTCACCAGCAGTTTCGCCTGCCCCACTTCCCTCCACTACCGCTGTGAGACCCTTCCCCTCGGTGCTTCCTCCTGCTGCCAAGGGGTGTTTCATTTTTCCACCAGCAACTCCCGTTCGCGTAGCCACAGGGGCGGCTCCTCTACGATCTTCAGGGGGGCCCAGAATCATCCTAGCAATGGAGAGGGACGACTCTTCACCAGATGCAGCAGGGAACATCGTTTTCTAGGAGAACAGGCAAGTTTCTTTCCATTCTGTCTCAAATACTGATGATAAATCTTGCCTGATCCCTGGTAGAGAGTCTCTGGGTACGCAGTCCCCAGAGACCTCTCCTCCTGCTGCAGTCACCCTCTACTCACCAGTCCTCTCCATGTCTCCTCCTATTTCTCTTGAGTGTCTGCCGGCCCCAAAACTAGACCAACGAATGATGGAGGAGGCCGTGGCCCTGGAAACTCCTGTTCCTGCGCCTATGGTGAGCCGTATCTCAGCTGCCATGCCAGAGAAGTCATCAGTGTGGTCCCCTTCGCCTGGAAGTCCAGAGACTGCAACAACCATCATGCCTGCTGCAGAGGCTGCAGCAGTAGTCTCAGCTCCTGACTGAACCTCCAGAGGGCTGAGCCCGAGATGACATCGCCTGGATCGTCAGACTCCTGGATGGTGATGGAGCTCAAGCTCAGGCAAGTGCTCTCTTTTGTCTTTCTCCTTTCCATATTAGAGCGATCTTGCCTAGCTCTTGGTGAAGGGAGCCAAGTGCAGCTGCCCGCTGCACCTGAGCTTGCCTCGCCGGGCTCCGTTGCTGCTGGCGATCCTGACCTCTCCTCTCTTTGTTCTGTGTCTGAGTCCTCTCCCAGGGTCGCCGGAGAGAATCTAACACCGCCGGATGTGTCTGAAGATCCGGGCCTGTTACTGGGGGTCGCCATGGGTCCAGCTTCCCCCGCTGTGAAGGTCATCACAGGGGCGCAGTTCCAGCCCGGGGTCCCTGCGATTGACCGCCTCCTGGCTCTGGTGCTCTCACGGGCCGGTTAGTCCACAATCAAGGCAGCGTTGGCTCAGCCGGGGTCCTCCGTGAGTGCAGCCATGGCCCAGCCGAGGTCCACCGTGGGTGCAGCCATGGCCCAGCCGGGGTCCACCGCGGGTGCTGTGAAGCTCCAGCCCGGAGCCACTGCGGGTGCTGTGAAGCTCCAGCCTGGAGCCACCGCATGTGCTGCAAAGCTCCAGCCCGGAGCCACCGCAGGTGCTGCAAAGCTCCAGCCCAGAGCCACTGTGGGTGTTGCAAAGCTCCAGCCCGGAGCCACTGCAGGTGTTGCAAAGCTCCAGCTCGGTGCCACCGTGGGTGCTGCAAAGCTCAAGCCCGGAGCCACTGTGGGTGTTGCAAAGCTCCAGCCCGGAGCCACCGCAGGTGCTGCAGTGCCCCAAGCCGGGACCACTGAGGGTGCTGCCAGCCAGCCTGTGGACAAAGTCATGGTTCCCCTTGCTCCGCCACCAGTCGCCATGGGGGTTCCCCTCCTCCGGTCCGGCTTCCCCCCATTGAGCCTTCCGGTGGGTAAGCCGCCTCCTGACTCAATTCATTGGGCCATCTGCTTGGCCTGGGACTTTGGCCAACCACCCGAACCCTGGAGCTCTGGGACTGTGGGGGCTTAGGAGTCTGTCGGGGCACAGGTGTGTGTTTTGAGCTGGCTTGTTTTTTCCCTCCTGGCCGTTTTTCCCACACCTCCCTCCCGGGGTGACTTTTTTCAGTACTCCTTTTTTTTGGGGGGGAGGGTCCTTTTTGATGTTACTTTGGGGTGTCTGGAATCCAGCCCTTGGGGGGGGGCTGTCATATGTCTGAGCATCTGTTTCCAACGCTCAGACTTTCCTTTGTAGTTTTGAGTGTTTTCTCTGTTCATTATTATTTTTCTGTTAGCTCTGTTATGTTGTGTTGATGATACGAGCCCCTTTCTCCTCCTCCATTCCAAGCACAGCCCTTTCGCTCGTAGTCTGTTCCAGTCCATCAGCTGTGAGTGACTGTGTTTTTTTCCTTTCTCCTACTACTTTTCCATCTCACTGCTCTCAGCCCACTTAACCACCAGCTGAGAGCAGTTAGATTTAGTGCTTGACAGCTCGACTCTCGCACCTGCTGCCCATTTACTAGTCATGTATTTATACTGTGCTTTCGTCTCTGTGCGTGTGGCTGTTACAATGTGCTCGGACTGACTTCCGTCCCTCGGCTCAGTCTCCCCCTCCTCTACTCTGTGTAAGTTTACCTTGTTGGCTTTTTGCATTTGTTTGCACCGTAGTTTTGGACTATCCTGTTTTCCTTTTGAATAAATCGTCTCACTGCAGTCAAGCGCCTGAGTTTGTTTTTGCCCCGGAAGGGCATTCTTGACACGGTGAGGACTGTTTAGGAGTATTTTGCTCATGCACAGTGAGTGAGCTTGTAAAAACGTGCCGAGGCATGTTATTTTTTGATTTACAGTGGGGCAAAAAAGTATTTAGTCAGCCACCAATTGTGCAAGTTCTCCCACTTAAAAGACGAGAGAGGTCTCCAATTTTCATCATAGGTATACCTCAACTATGAGAGACAAAATGAGAAAAAAAATCCAGAAAATCACATTGTCTGATTTTTAAAGAATTTATTTGCAAATTATGGTGGAAAATAAGTATTTGGTCACCTACAAACAAGCAAGATTTCTGGCTCTCACAGACCTGTAACTTCTTCTTTAAGAGGCTCCTCTGTCCTCCACTCGTTACCTGTATTAATGGCACCTGTTTGAACTCGTTATCAATATAAAAGACACCTGTCCACAACTTCAAACAGTCAGACTCCAAACTCCACTATGGCCAAGACCAAAGAGCTGTCAAAGGACACCAGAAACAAAATTGTAGACCTGCACCAGGCTGGGAAGACTGAATCTGCAATAGGTAAGCAGCTTGGTGTGAAGAAATCAACTGTGGGAGCAATTATTAGAAAATGGAAGACATACAAGACCATTGATAATCTCCCTCGATCTGGGGCTTCATGCAAGATCTCACCCTGTGGGGTCAAAATGATCACGAGAACGGTGAGAAAAAATCTCAGAACCACATGGGGAGACCTAGTGAATGACCTGCAGAGAGCTGGGACCAAAGTAAAAAAGGCTACCATCAGTAACACACTACGCCGCCAGGGACTCAAATCCTGCAGTGCCAGACGTGTCCCCCTACTTAAGCCAGTGCATGTCCAGGCCCATTTGCTAGAGAGCATCTGGATGATCCAGAAGAGGATTGGGAGACTGTCATATGGTTAGATTAGGAACCAAAATAGAACTTTTTGGTAAAAACTCAACTTGTCGAGTTTGGAGGAGAAAGAATGCTGAGTTGCATCCAAAGAACACCATACCTACTGTGAAGCCTGGGGGTGGAAACATCATGCTTTGGGGTTGTTTTTCTGCAAAGGGACCAGGACGACTGATCTGTGTAAAGGAAAGAATGAATGGGGCCATGTATCGTGAGATTTTGAGTGAAAACCTCCTTCCATCAGCAAGGGCATTGAAGATGAAACGTGGCTGGGTCTTTCAGCATGACAATGATCCCAAACACACCGCCCGGGCAACGAAGGAGTGGCTTTGTAAGAAGCATTTCAAAGTCCTGGAGTGGCCTAGCCAGTCTCCAGAGCTCAACCCCATAGCAAAATCTTTGGAGGGAGTTGAAGGTCCGTGTTTCCCAGCAACAGCCCCAAAACATCACTGCTCTAGAGGAGATCTGCATGGAGGAATGGGCCAAAACACCAGCAACAGTGTGTGAAAACCTTGTGAAGACTTATAGAAAACGTTTGACCTCTGTCATTGCCAACAAAGGGTATATAACAAAGTATTGAGATGAACTTTTGTTACTGACCAAATACTTATTTTCCACCATAACATGCAAATAAATTCTTTAAAAATCAGACAATGTGATTTTCTGGATTTTTTTCCCTCATTTTGTCTCTCATAGTTGAGGTATACCTATGATGAAAATTGGAGACCTCTCTCATTTTTTAAGTGGGAGAACTTGCACAATTGATGGCTGACTAAATACTTTACCCCACTTTAACATGCAAATGTATGATTTTAGAGGTGTGGGAAAATGTTTACTAGATATGTTTTTTACTGAGACCGGGTTAGACAATACCACATCACTGGCCAAGAAGGCTCAAACTCACCTCTATTTCCTCCACAAACTGAGGACAGCATGAGTCCCACCCCCATCATGCGCTCATTCCACCGGGACACCATTGAGAGCATCCTCACCAGCTGCATCACTGTGTGGTACGGAAGCTGCACCACTTCCTGCCGGAAGACTGTACAACACACATTGAATGCAGCCAGCAAGATCATTGGTGCCCCTCTGCCCTCCCTCTCGGACATCTACCACATCTGCCTCACCCGCAGAGCCACACACATCGCAGGCAACACCTCTCACCCCTCACAGTCCCTCTTCACCCCTCAGGAAGAAGGTACTGGAGCCTACAGGCCTGCTCCACAAGACTGCTAAACAGCTTTGTTCACCAGGTCATCAGGACCCTGAACTCTACCCCCCCACCCCCCGCCCCTGGACTGTAACACACTCACCCACACAACAACTCTACCTCAGCTGTTTGCACAGAAAGACTTGGCACACCAACAGTGCCACATCTACTGCTGTATGTCTTGCACCTTACTGCAACCATTTGCACAAATGCCATACCTGCTGCTGTCTGTCATTGCAATACTGATCATGCACAGACCAGTCTGTCTGCACCCCCGTTACCACATTGAACTTTCAGTTTACCAGTATTATGATTTACTGTACATAGGATTGCTGTGGGGTTTTTTTTTTTTACCATTATTTGCACTATGGGTAGCATTACTGTACATTTATCATTGTTGTTTTCCATCTTTATACCTTCTTGTCATACATACTGCGCACACCACTAAGAGAGAGAGAAACGGCATTTCATTTCTACTGTATGTCCTGTACATACAGTGATGTGAAAAAGTGTTTGCCCCTTCCTGATTTCTCATTATTTTGTATGTTTGTCACACTTAAATGTTTCCGATCATCAAACAAATTTAAATATTTGACAGAGATAGATACATACTTTATTTATTTCAAACAAAAAAGTATAACAAAAACAAAACAAATGACAAATGCAATAAAGTAACAGTATACAGTGTTCGAAAGGGAGAAGGAAGAAGTGAACACTTATTAATTCCAACTCCTCTTTTCCATAAATACACCCATGTGAATTATCATAATCAGAATCAGAATCAGAATCAGATTTATTGCCATTGTTCATGTAGTACACAAACTAGGAATTTGTCTCGGTGCAATGCTGCAACATTAAACATGATAAAAATAAAAGATAGAATAAAAAAAAAAACTATACATGCAATAAAATGTAGAATATGAATGAGTAATACTAGTCAAAGCAGTTTTTAAATATATTAGCGAGCAGCAGATATTGTGGAGTACCACATAGTGCAGTCGGTAATGCAAAAAGAAAACAGTGATGATTGACATGAGTCTGGTTGAGCTCCTGTACATAGTGCATAGTCAATAAGTCACTTAGTGTTCAGCAGTCTGATGGCAGAGGGGAAGAAGCTGTTCATGTGACAGGAGGTTTTAGTCTGAATGGACCGAAGTCTTCTACCTGAGGGGAGGAGGGCAAACAGTACGTGACCAGGGTGTGAAGGATCGGCTATGATCCGGCCTGCACGCCTCCGGGTCCTGGAGATGTACAGGTCCTGGAGGGATGGGAGCTTGCAGCCGATCATCTTCTCAGCAGCGCGCACGACACGCTGCAGCCTTAGTCTGTCTCTGGCAGTGGCTCCTGCGTACCACACGGTTATGGAGGTGGTGAGGATGGACTCGATGATGACTGTGTAGAACTGCACCAACATCTTGGTGGGTAGCTTGAGCTTCCTCAGCTGCCGCAGGAAGAACATCCTCTGCTGGGCCTTTTTGATGAGGGAGCTGATGGTCGACTCCCACTTGAGGTCCCGGGTGATGGTGGTGCCCAGGAAGCGGAAGGAATCTGCAGTGGTGATGGGAGAGCCTGTGAGGGTGAGGGAGGGCAGGGGGGTTGTGACTTTCCTGAAGTCCACAATCATCTCCACTGTCTTCAGAGCGTTCAGCTGCAGGTTGTTGTGGCTGCACCAGGACGCCAGCTGGGCCACCTCTCTCCTGTAGACGGACTTGTCGCCGTTGGAGATGAGCCCGATGAGGGTGGTGTCGTCCGCAAACTTGATCAGTTTGACAGATTGGTGGCTGGAGGTGCAGGAGTTGGTATAAAGGGAGAAGAGTAGGGGAGAAAGTACACAGCCCTGGGGTGATCCGGTGCTGATGCTAACAGATTCTGAGACAGTCTTTCCCAGCCGCACATGCTGCCTCTGGTCCGTCAGGAAGTCGGTGATCCACCTGCAGAGGGAGTCAGGCACGTTGAGCAGGGACAGCTTGTCCCGGAGCACAGCGGGGCGGATGGTGTTGAAAGCAGAGCTGAAGTCCACAAACAGGATCCTGGCGTAGGTTCCCGGGGAGTCCAGGTGCTGCAGGATGGACTGGAGGGCCAGGTTGACTGCGTCGTCCACAGACCTGTTGGCTCGGTAGGCAAACTGCAGCGGGTCCAGGAGGGGAGTGGTGATGGACTTGAGGTGGGGCAGGACCAGGCGCTCAAAGGACTTCATGACTACAGAGGTGAGCGCTACAGGTCTGTAGTCGTTAAGTCCAGTGAACCACGGCTTCTTGGGGACAGGGATGATGGTGGAGGTTTTGAGGCAGGTCGGCACGTGGCATAACTTCAGGGAGGTGTTAAAAATATCTGTGAAGACAGGAGCCAGCTCTTTCGCACAGTGTCTCAGGGTGGAGGGAGACACGCCGTCCGGACCGGGGGCCTTGCGCGGGTTCAGTCTGGAGAACTGTCTGTGCACGTCCTGCTCACTGATGACAAGGGCAGGGGGGGAGGAGGGGGGGCGCCTTTGATGAAGTGGGGACCGTGGAGGCAGTGGCGCTGGGGGGAGGGGGGAGATGGACACAGCTGACGAGGTGTCAAAACGGGCATAATGTTGGGACAGTCTTTGACAAAGGGCTTTGTCATCCTGACCTTTAGAAGCCTGAGGCCGATAGTTGGTGATTTGCCTCAGTCCTCTCCACACAGAAGCAGAGTCGTTAGCAGTGAACTGCTGCTGGAGTCTCTCAGAATACACAGATTTAGCTCTCCTCAGCTCTCTGCTAAACCGATATTTGACCTCCCTGTAGCAGTCCTTGTCTCCACTTTTCAACGCTGCTTCCTTCGCCTTCCTGATCTGTCTGAGCTTAGCAGTGAACCAGGGCTTGTCATTTGAGTACCTCACCCTGGTGCGCAATGGAAGAATGCTCTCCTCACAAAAGTGGATATATGAGTTCACAGTGTCCGTGTACTCATCCAGATCATGCGTGGCTCCTTTACCCATGCCCCAGTCAGTTATTTCCATGCACGTGCTCAGCTTCACCCCAGCTTCACTGGTCAATTTCCTCGTAGTGCTCACAACAGGTTTAGTGAGCTTCAGTCTCTGTCTGTATGTGGACATGGTATACAAATTACCACATTTAAGACCCCAAGTAAACAATTAACTGTATTTTGTACATATCAACATTAACACCCATCCATCCTAACATACATTGATGTCCATACATCAAAACCAGCCTCAGACAACACAGATATACACAGTGCTGTCCCACCCACCATTCCATAGTGTCCCAGATTGAGCATAGTGAATCGTACATATAAATACTACCCTTCTAACATATAACCTTTCAGCAAATAATGTTTATACCTCTTTTTGAATTGATTTCTGTTTGTACATAATTTCAGTTAATTGTTTATTAATTGTCCTGTACATGACTTGTGCTGTCTTAAATTTAACTAAATCGATTAACTTTATGACATGTGACTTTAAAAACAACTAATTGGTATGGTCTCTATATCCTACATTATTTATTATCCTTATAGCTCTTTTTTGTAATGTGCATATTGACTGTAGGTTGGTCTTGTAGGTGTTTCCCCAGACTTCTACACAGTAGTTAAGATAAGGTAGAAACAGTGAATTGTACAGTAAGAACAATGATTTATAGTCCAAGATGTGTCTTGTCTTCCCTAGTATCCCTATACATTTTGCCATCTTGGCCCGGATGTGACTGATATGAGGTTTCCAGCAGATTTTATTGTCTAGCGTCACCCCCAGAAACTTATTTTCCTGTACCGTTTCTATTCTGGTATCCTCTATCGTTACCATTATTTCATGATTTATTTTATAATTTCCAAACAACATAATCTTTGTTTTTTTTAGATTTAGAGATAAATTATTTTTGTTGAACCACTGCGTTAACTTTTTCATTTCAGTTGTGACCACCTCTAAAACCTGCTGCAAATTCTCACCAGTGCAAAGGATATTTGTGTCATCCGCAAACAAAATACATTTCAGAATTTTTGATACTTGGCATATGTCATTTAGATAGATAGATAGATAGACAGATAGATAGATAGATAGATAGATAGATAGATAGATACTTTATTTTGAACAAAAAAAGTATAACAAAAACAAACAAATGACAAATGCAATAAAGTAACCGTATACACTGTTCGAAAGGGAGAAGGAAGAAGTGAACACTTATTAATTCCATCTCCTCTTTTCCATAAATACACACATGTGAATTTTATACAAATTACCACCTTTAAGACCCCAAGTAAACAATTTACTGTATTTTTTACAAATCAACATTAACACCCATCCATCCTAACATACATTGATGTCCATACATCAAAACCAGCCTCAAACAACACAGATACACACAGTGCTGTCCCACCCACCATTCCATAGTGTCCCATAATGTCCCAGAGTGAACATAATGAATCGTACATATAAATACTACCCTTCTAACATATATCCTTTCAGCAAATAGTGCTTATACCTCTTTTTGAATTGATTTCTGTTTGTACATAGTTTCAGTTCCGGCTCCAGACTGTTCCACAAATCCACCCCACAGACAGATATGCACATACTTTTCTTGGTTGTTCGTATCTTGGGTTTTGTAAAGTTTAAGTCTCCTCTCAAATTATGATCATTGTCTCTTTTTTTTAAATATTTTTTGTATATTAGTTGGGAGTTGATTATTAATTGCCCCGTACATTACTTGTGCTGTCTTAAATTTAACTAAATTGATGAACTTTATGACATGTGACTTTAAAAACAACGAATTGGTATGGTCTCTATATCCTACATTGTTTATTATCCTTATAGCTCTTTTTTGTAATGTGCATATTGACTGTAGGTTGGTCTTGTAGGTGTTTCCCCAGACTTCTACACAATAGTTAAGATAAGGTAAAAACAGTGAATTGTACAATAAGACTGACATAATGCACGGCTCAGGAGACACACACGCAGGCTCAGGGTAGATTTAACAGCTTTATTGACAACAGGGATGTGTGGCTGCGTGTCTGTGGAATAAGAATGTGTTGGTGGTGGCGTCTGCGTCAGGCACGGGGGCAGGAGGCCGTTCAGCCGGACAACCCTATGGGAAGAAGCAGAGGGAGAAGGGTAACGGGCACCACACCAACACAGAGGATAATAATGGTCTTGCTGGCTTACTTGGTTAAGACAGGTGGTTGGCGTTGACAAGGGCGGAGCCCGGGAGACAGCGACCTGGAGTGCCTGTAGCAGCAGCATAGAGACAGCGGTGAGATGAGGAAGTCCGGCGCCGGGAAAGTCCACCTGTGCACAGGGGAGAGGGCTGGAGGAAAAGAGGTAAGGGGAGCTTACCCAGAAAATCTTGCTTGAAGGTTGAGTACCGTTGTAGCAAGCGATGCCAAAGTAGAGAGACGGCTTCAGGCCGAAGCCCAGGGCAGAGTGGATTAAGTACCTCGCCGCTGATGAGGAGCAGGTGTGCGCGCAGCTGGCGCCGCTGATGAGCGGCGAGTCATGACAGTACTCCCCCCTCTAGCAACGCCTCCTGGCCATGGTTTCTCTGGGTGCGCTCGATGGAACTCAGTGATGAGGGACCGGTCCAACACCAGCGAGGAAGGCACCCATTGTCTCCATTCGGGTCCATAGCCCTCCCAGTCCACCAAATACTGCAACCTGCGACCCCGGCGCCGGGCGTCCAAGATGTCAGAGACAGTCCAGGCCGGATGGCCACCAATCATCCGGGGAGCGAGGTGCGCTGCAGGTGGAGGGCAGAGGGGGTCAGAGACCACCGGTTTGATTTTGGAGACGTGGAAGGTGGGATGGATGTGGAGGGAGGAGGGAATAGCCATACGCACAGCCACCGGGTTGATAATCCTAGTTATGGGAAATGGGCCGATGAATCGTTGAGCCAGCTTCCTCCTCTCACCCTTTAGGTTGACGTCCTGTGTAGATACCCAGACTTGTTGTCCCACCTGGTAGGCAGGGGCAGGTCTCCTGTGCCGGTCCGCCGTGGATTTATTGCGCTCCGCCGTGCGTAAAAGCGCATTGCACGCTGTAGTCCAAAGGGAGCGGCACCGTCTGAAGTGCGCCTGGGCAGAGGGGACAGCCAATTCGCCCTCCTGCGTGGGGAATAGAGGTGGATCATAACCCAGGGATGCCTTGAAGGGAGACATCCCGATGGCAGACGAGTGAGAGGTGTTGTGGGCGTACTCCACCCAGGCGAGATGAGAGCTCCAGGACGTGGGCTTAGATGTGGTAACGCAGCGGAGCGCAGCCTCCAGCTCCTGATTGGTCCGCTCACACTGCCCGTTGGACTGGGGGTGATGGCCGGAGGTGAGGCTTACTTTAGCTCCCAGGGCATTGCAAAAAGACCTCCAGACATCCGAAGAGAACTGGGGGCCACAATCGGAGACCACGTCGACCGGTATTCCGTGCAGTCTGACCACGTGCTGGATAAGGAGGTCCGCCGTCTCCAAGGCTGAGGGGAGTCCACGTAGGGGCACAAAGTGGGCGGCCTTGGAGAAACGGTCAACGATGGTCAGAACTGTGTCGAAGTTGTTGGAGACAGGAAGGCCGGTGACAAAGTCTAGGGCGATGTGCGACCAGGGCCTGCCAGGGACGGGCAGGGGCTGGAGCAGACCCGCAGGAGGAGAGTTACCCGACTTACTGGTGGTGCAGACGGGGCAGGCCCGGGCGTAGCGAGCGGCATCCTTCCGCAGACCTGGCCACCAAAAGGATCACTGGAGGAGGTCGATCATCCGGGAAGCTCCAGGATGGCAGGTGAGCTTAGAGGTGTGGAGCCAGTGAATAACGTCCCCCCGGACGGCAGATGGCACGAAGAGCCTCCCCTCCGGTCCGCCGCCAGGGTCCGGTTCCGACTCCTGCGCCCTCCGGATCTTATCCTCTATGTCCCAGGAAACAGCCCCCACGACGCACGACCTGGGCAGAATGGTGTGAACAGCATCTTCCGTGGCCTCCGGGGCAAATTGCCTGGAGAGGGCATCGGGCAGGCCGTTCTTGGAGCCAGGCCTGTAGGTGGTGTTAAATTTAAACCTTGCGAAGAACAGGGACCAGCGCGCCTGGCGGGCGTTCAGATGCTTGGCAGATCTTAGGTATTCCAAGTTATTGTGGTCAGTTAGAACCACGAAAGGCAAGGCGGCCCCCTCCAGCCAGTGACGCCACTCCTGAAGCGCAAGCTTGATGGCCAGAAGCTCTCTGTCCCCCACGTCATAATTACGCTCCGCCGGGGACAGGCGCTGAGAGAAGAAGGCGCAGGGTCGCTTGACTCCGTTGGCTGGAGACCGCTGGGACAGCACCGCCCCCACCCCGTGTCCGAAGCGTCCACCTCCACTATGCACTGCAGCGCGGGATCGACCTGGCTGAGGACCCGGGAGGAGGAAAACTCCGTCTTCAGCGCCTGGAAGGCCGTTGCGGCCTCTTCAGTCCACCGGAAAGGGGTCTTAGGGGAGGTGAGGCGGGTCAGAGGCCCGACGATGGCTCCAAAATTTTGGACAAAGCGGCGGTAGAAATTGGCAAACCCGACGAACTGCTGAACCTGTTTCCTTGAGGTAGGTGTGGGCCAATCCACCACCGCTTTAATCTTCGCTGGGTCCGGGAGCACCTGGTCATGGGAGATGACGAACCCCAGGAAGGAAGTTGTCTTGGCGTAGAACTCACACTTCTCCGCCTTGACATATAGACGATTCTCCAACAGTCTCTGCAGGACCCGCCTCACGTGAACCCGGTGCTCATCCCTGGACCTGGAGAAGATGAGGATATCGTCCAGGTAAACGAACACTAATAGGCTGATGAAATCCCGGAGGACGTCATTAATGAGGCGCTGGAAGACGGCTGGAGCGTTGGTCAACCCAAACGGCATCACTAGATATTCAAAATGACCGTTAGGGGTACGGAAGGCTGTCTTCCACTCATCTCCCTCCCGGATCCGGACGAGGTGGTAAGCGCTGCGGAGATCCAGCTTGGTAAACCAGGTCGCCCCCTGGAGGGAGTGGAAGGCGGTGTCCATGAGGGGCAGGGTGTACCGGTCCTTCTCCGTGATGTCATTGAGAGCTCGGTAATCTATGCAAGGACGAAGGGAGCCGTCCTTCTTTCCCACGAAGAAGAACCCTGCGCCTACTGGTGAGGAAGATGGTCAGATAATCCCAGCGCTGAGCAACTCCTTCAAGTAGGTGTTCATGGCCTCCTTCTCTGGCGCTGACAGGCTGTAGAGGCATCCTGAGGGTAGGGGCGCCCCCTGGCGGATGTTGATGGCACAGTCGTAGGGCCGGTGAGGAGGAAGAGACATCGCCTTGGACTTGCTGAAGACCGCACCCAGGTCGTGGAACTCTGAGGGCACAAGGGTGAGATCCGGGGGCGCGGTGTCCTTGGCTGTGGGAGGCGAGGACGGGGCGCAGGCAGCGGATTGGAGACAGGTGCCCATACAGAAGGTGCTCCAAGCTGACATCTTTCCAGTCTTCCAGTCCAAGACGGGGTTGTGGAGGCGGAGCCAAGGGTATCCGAGAATGACAGGAGTGACCGAGGTGGGCAGGACGTAGAAGGAGATATCCTCCCGGTGGTTTCCTGAGATGATCACCGGAAATGGTGATGTCCGGTGGGTCACCTTTCCCAATGAGACACGGGAGAGATTTACCAGGGCGAGAGGAGGGTCGAGGGGGTGACAACGGATGCCCAATCGGGTTGCCAGGCTCTGTGAAATAAAGCTACCCTCCGCACCTGAATCCACCAGTGCATGTGTGAGGTGCCCTGTGAGGTTGTGACAGAAGCGGATGGGCAGCGTCAAATGTGTGAGGGGATTTAACCGATTAGCGTCCGCGAGGCCCCCTACAGTGACTCGCGGACCTCCTCGTTTGGCTTCTCCGGACAATGCTCCACCGTGTGCTGGCTGCCCCCGCAATACATGCAAAGGCCCAGATCACGGCGGCGTTGTTTCTCCGCCAGGGGGAGCTTTGTCCGGCCCGTCACCATCGGCTCCGACTCCTTGGAGACCTCCGGCGGCGGCAACGCCAGGTGGCGAGCTTGGGGCAAGCGCGCAGAGGTGCCCCGCGAGCGAGAAGGGTGCTTCTGCTCTGAGGCGCGCTCACGCAGCCTGTTATCCAAGCTGATGGCAAGGGAGATCAGCTCCGCTAGAGTCTCCGGGATATCCCGGCCGGCCAGCTCATCTCTCAGACCAGAGTTAAGACTGCGGAGGAAGATGCCGCAGAGCGCTCGCTCTTCCCAGCCAACTTCCTCCGCGGTAACCCGGAAGTCGATCGCGTATTCGGCCGCCGATTGGCTCCCCTGTTGGAGGCCGAGAAGGCGGTCGACCTGGACACTGTCCAAACGCGAATGATCAAACACTTCCAGAAATTGTCGCACAAACTGGCCATAGGTGAGGGTGGCATAGCTGGGCTTCGCCATGATGGCGTAAGCCCAGGTAAGCGCACGACCCTCCAGGAGATTTCCAATATAGCCAATCCTGCTGTGGTCTGAGGGGAAGTCTCCGGGAACGCGAAGGAACACGGACTCACACTGCATGATAAAACCCCGAGCTCCACCAAGCTTGCCGCTAAAGTGAGCAGGAGTGGGGATTGGTGTGAGCCGTGCCGGCGCACCCGGAGTAGGCTGGACAGCCGCCGGAGCAGCGGGAGCTGCGCCACCCAGACGAACCGAGGGGAACGGCTGCTGGGGGTCCAAGCGGTCTAATCGGTTAGTAATAACTGTCAATTGGTTTAATATCACCTGTTGCTGGTGGGCTATTAAATCCACCCGAGCCTCGAGGGTGGAAAGACGGCGTGCGAGCCTGCTGTCTGCCGAGCCGCTCTGCTGAAGCCGTACTGACATAATGCACGGCTCAGGAGACACACACGCAGGCTCAGGGTAGATTTAACAGCTTTATTGACAACAGGGATGTGTGGCTGCGTGTCTGTGGAATAAGAATGTGTTGGTGGTGGCGTCTGCGTCAGGCACGGGGGCAGGAGGCCGTTCAGCCGGACAACCCTATGGGAAGAAGCAGAGGGAGAAGGGTAACGGGCACCACACCAACACAGAGGATAATAATGGTCTTGCTGGCTTACTTGGTTAAGACAGGTGGCTGGCGTTGACAAGGGCGGAGCCCGGGAGACAGCGACCTGGAGTGCCTGTAGCAGCAGCGTAGAGACAGCGGCGAGATGAGGAAGTTCGCTGCCGGGAAAGTCCACCTGTGCACAGGGGAGAGGGCTGGAGGAAAAGAGGTAAGGGGAGCTTACCCAGAAAATCTTGCTTGAAGGTTGAGTACCGTTGTAGCAAGCGATGCCGAAGTAGAGAGACGGCTTCAGGCCGAAGCCCAGGGCAGAGTGGATTAAGTACCTCGCCGCTGACGAGGAGCAGGTGTGCACGCAGCTGGCGCCGCTGATGAGCGGCGAGTCATGACAAAGACCAATGATTTATAGTCCAAGATGTGTCTTGTCTTCCCCAGTATGCCTATACATTTTGCTAACTTGGCCCGGATGTGACTGATGTGAGGTTTCCAGCAGATTTTATTGTCTAGCGTCACCCCCAGAAACTTATTTTCCTGTACTGTTTCTATTCTGGTATCATCTATCGTTACCATTATTTCATGATTTATTTTATAATTTCCAAACAACATAATCTTTGGGGGTTTTTTTAGATTTAGAGATAATTTATTTTTGTTGAACCACTGCGTTAACTTTTTCATTTCAGTTGTGACCACCTCTAAAACCTGCTGCAAATTCTCACCAGTGCAAAGGATATTTGTGCCATCCGCAAACAAAATAAATTTCAGAATTTTTGATACTTGGCATATGTCATTTATATACACAATAAAGAGTTTGGGTCCCAAAACTGACCCCTGGGGCACACCACAAGTGATGTCCATGAAGGGTGATTTGTGTTCACCAATTTGTACAAAATAAAGAATGTGGGTCCCAAAACTGACCCCTGGGGCACACCACAAGTGATGTCCATGAAGGGTGATTTGTGCTCACCTATTTGTACAAATTGTTGTCTGTTACTTAAATAACTTTCCACCCAACTCAGTCCGACCCCTCTTATCCCATACCTTTCCAGTTTCCTTAGTAGTATTCTATGGTCAGTGGTGTCAAAAGCTTTCTTTAAATCTATAAATACTCCTACAGCAAACTTTTTTTTATCTATACAACTAGTAATTTCTTCAATAAGTTCGATCAGTGCCAAAGATGTAGATTTATCTGCTCTAAAACCATACTGGCTGTCTGTAAGGAGGTTGTGTTTTTCAATGAAATCATCCAGTCTCTTAGTGAAGATTTTTTCAAGTATTTTGGAGAATTGTGAGAGTAAAGAGACTGGCCTGTAATTTGTGAAACAATGACTGTCTCCTGTTTTGTATAGAGGCATTACTTTTGCTATTTTCATTTTGTTTGGAACATAACCAGTTTGAAATGACAGGTTACAGATGTGGGTGAGTGGATTAACAATTCCTTCAATTACTTTTTTCACTATTGTCATGTCAATTTCATTCCAGTCCGTTGATTTTTTGTTCTTAAATTTACTCAGTCTCGATAACTTCCTTTTCAGTAACTGCACCCAAAAAGATTGTGTTTGGATTTCTATCTTCTATTTCATTTACAGATAACACAAGTAAACACAAAATACAGTTTTTAAGTGAAGGTGTTTATTATTAAGCGTAAAAAAAAATCCAAACCTACATGGCCCTGTGTGAAAAAGTGATTTCGTCCCCCCCCCCACCGTTAAAACATAAATTAACTGTGGTTTATCACATCTTTGGAAGACTGAGTTCAATTTCTCTAGCCACAGCCAGGCCTGATTACTGCCACACCTGTTCTCAATCAAGAAATTACTTAAATAGGACCAGCTTGACAAAGTGAAGTAGACCAAAAGATCCTTAAAAGCGAGACATCATGCTGCAATCCAAATAAATTCAGGAACAAATGACAAAGTAATTAAGATCTATCAGTCTGGAAAAGGTTATAAAGCCATTTCTAAAGCTTTGGGACTCCAGCGAACCACAGTGAGAGCCATTATCCACAAATGGCGAAAACATGGAACAGTGATGAACCGTCCCAGGAGTGGCCGACCAACCAAAACTACCCCAACAGTGCAGCAATGACTCATCCAACAAAAGACCCCACAACAACATCCAAAGAACTGCAGGTCTCACGTGTCTCAGTTCAATTCAATTCAATTCAATTCAACTTTATTTATATAGCGCCATTTCACAACAACAGTCATCTCATAGCACTTTCAACTGTAGGGGGAACCCCCACAGTTGCAGAAAGACCCCAGCAATCAGGTGATCCCCTGTGAGCAAGCACTTGGCGACGGTGGAGAGGAAAAACTCCCTTTTAACAGGAAGAAACCTCCAGCAGAACCAGGCTCAGGGAGGGGCAGTCATCTGCTGCGACTGGCTGGGGGGTGAGGGGATAGAGAAGAAGAAAAGAACAGACATGTAGAGAGCAAACAGCACGATGGGGACTCAATCTATGGGAGAGAACAAACAAATGTTAATGACCAGCAAAAAAAAATATTTCATTGAGTGAGGCCCAGTGCATTACTGGAGGTCCCCTGGCTGACTAAACCTATTAGCAGCATAACTAAGTGAGGGTTCAGAAACACATGATCCCTCCCTAATTGTAGGCTATATCAAAAAGGTAGGTTTTAGCCCTATTCTTAAAAACAGAGATTGAGTCTGACTCCCGAATCCAGATTGGCAGCTGGTTCCACAGGAGATGAGCTTGATAACTGAAGGCTCTGCCTCCCATTGTACTTTTGGAGATTCTAGGTATTACAAGTAATCCTGCATTTTGGGAGCGTAGTGCTCTGTTAGGATAATACAGTAGTATCAGATCTTTTAAATAAAAAGGAGCCTGATTGTTTAGAGCTTTGTAAGTAAGAAGAAGGATTTTAAACTTAATTCTAAACTCTATGGGAAGCCAATGAAGGGAGGCCAGAACCGGAGAGATATGATCTGTCTTTCTAGTACCTGTTAAAACTCATGCTGCAGCATTTTGGATCAGCTGAAGACTTTTTAAAGATGTTTTAGGACAGCCTGATAATAAAGAATTACAATAATCTAATCTCGAGCTAACAAAAGCGTGGATCAGTTTCTCAGCATCACTCTGAGACAAGATGCTCCTAATCTTGGCAATATTACGCAAATGATAGAAGGCAGTCTTAGAAACAAATTTAATATGTGAATTGAAGGACAGATCCTGATCAAAAATAATTCCAAGGTTCCTCACAGAGCTATTAAGAGAAAGAGTAGCTGCATCCAAACTGAAAGTTTGATTTGGAAAGGAATTTCTAAGGTTTTTTGGACCAACAAGAATGACTTCAGTCTTATCTGAATTTAATAGCAGGAAATTACAAGTCATCCAAGCTTTGATTTCCTTAAGACAGGCTTCTAACTTGGCTAATTGATTACTATCATCTGGCTTCATTGACAGGTATAATTGTGTGTCATCTGCATAACAATGAAAATGTATACAGTGCTTTCTAATAATGTTGCCTAACGGAAGCATATATAAACTAAAAAGAGTAGGGCCTAGCACAGATCCCTGTGGAACTCCATGACTAAGCTTTGAGTTGAAAGAAAACTCATTATTTACATGAACAAACTGGAACCTATCAGATAAATAAGATCTAAACCACTGCAACGAAGTTCCATTAAGTCCAACATATGGTTCTAATCTATCAAGTAGAATATTATGATCGATAGTATCAAAAGCTGCACTAAGGTCTAAAAGGACAAGTATAGAAACCAGTCCATTATCAGATGCGATGAGGAGGTCGTTAGTGACCTTCGCTAAGGCTGTTTCAGTACTATGATGGATTCTAAACCCAGATTGAAACTCTTCAAGTAAACCATTTCCCTGCAGATGGTCAAATAATTGCATAGCAACAACTCTTTCTAAGATTTTTGAAATGAAAGGGAGATTAGAGATTGGTCTATAGTTAGCTAAAGCTCCTGGATCTAGCGTTGGCTTTTTGAGTAAGGGTTTAATTACAGCCGTTTTAAAAGCCTGCGGTACATGGCCTAAAGTTAAAGAAGAATTGATTATATGAAGAATAAAGCTACCAATAAGTGGGAAGACTTCTTTAAATAACCTGGTAGGAATAGGGTCTAAACGACAAGTTGAAGGTTTGGATGAGGAAACTATTTTGTCTAACTCACAAAGGTCGATTGGAGTAAACTCATCAAGACAGACATCAATAGAAGGAGTTGTAGTAGTTACAGTATTTAAGTTAACTGTGGGAAGAATCTGATTGATTTTATCTCTGATGGATGAAATTTTATTATTGAAAAAGTTCATAAAGTCCTGACTAGTAAGCTCTAAGGGAATGCTAGGATTGACAGAGTCCTGACTCTTTGTCAACCTGGCTACAGTACTGAAAAGAAACCTGGGATTATTCTTGTTCTCTTCTATTAATGCAGAGTAATAACTCGTTCTAGCTTTTCTAAGAGATTTTTTATAAATTAAAAGATGATTTCTCCAAGCTAAATAGATTTCATCTAAATTAGTGGAGCACCATTTTCTTTCTAATTGACGACTCTTCTGTTTTAAGCTACGAGTTTCTGTGTTGAACCAAGGAGTTAGAAATCTCTGATTAGACTTTTTCTTTTTTAAGGGGGCCACCAAGTCTAGAGTCTGATGCAGAGAAGCTGAAACACTATCCACCATGTTATCAATTACAGAAGGAGAAAGCTGTCTATAGCTTATTTCCGTTGTGTTGACACATGGCATAGAGGAAACAATCTGCATAAATTTGGTAACAGCATCATCTGAGAGGCATCTACTGTAATAATATTTTTCTTTAGGAGCCAAATAGTCAGAAATAGTAAAATCAAAGGTTAATAGACAATGGTCTGACAGTACAGGGTTATGAGGAGACACTACAAGATTTTCTATTTCTATGCCATATGTCAGAACAAGGTCCAATGTATGGTGGAGGTAATGAGTAGAATTTCCTACTTTCTGAGAAAACCCAATCGAGTCTAATATTGAATTAAATGCCACATTAAGGCAGTCACTATCTACATCCACATGTATATTAAAGTCCCCTACTGCGGCGGCATGAAAAATAAGGCAGCGAAGTGAGGTTTTAAATAGGTTTATTATCATGCCGCCATCACGGAGCTCGCTCCATGAGCAAGCCCGGAGGCTCTCCAGCAAAGTGTGCAGATGGGCAGTCGTCAGAGTGAGAGGATGAACATGGATTTCAGTCGGCTTATATACCCAGTCACAGACAATACATGAAAGGCATGGTATCATCAAAGGGACTGCAGACAGGCATGGGACATTTGCATTTGAGAGACACACATAACAATAAGGAGATTGCTGGCCGTAATTCGCCTCCACTCCGGAGCTGTAGGACAAAAGAGGTTACAAGGCACATCTACATATTGTTATCAGTCATTGGATCACAGTAAGGGCAGGAAGCATGAACAATGCATGAATGGCACATTAACATCACAGTACTGAGCCGGAAAAAGCCAGAAGAAGCGGGGCTGCCTGTTGACATTAATACACACATTTCACTGTTCTATTAATTGCTCTAGTCGAGCGCTGTGCCTGACCCAGTCTGTTGTGGGGGTTACGCCACACGCTCCCCCCCAGAGGGCTCGGCAGGCGGCCGAGGCCTTGATAGTCCGGCTTTGGCAGCGAGCAGGGAAAGTTCTGTGCAGGCGGAGGTGGAGGGGGGTGGGGGGTAGTAAATGCCGGCCGGGGATGGTGAAATCATCTGAGCCGCGCAAAAATTGCTTGTGGGTCCGCGATGTTGAGGGGCTGTCCCGTTGAACGTGCGGAGATCCACAAGAAGAAAAATTAGTCACTGACCCCTCTCGCGATTAAGTCCTGCAAGGATTAATAGCGGCCGTGAAGAAAAAAGGAGCGGCGAGAATTAACAGCGGCCATGAAGAAAAACAGGGGCGGCTGTAAGAAAAGCCACACCTACTATAATTATTCTATCAGATTTCAGCACTAAATCAGCTAAGAAATCAGCAAATTCGGATAAAAATTCTGAGTAGGTTGATGGGGGACGATAAACTATGGCAAATAAAATTGGGTTTAACCTAAAATTGCTAAAGTGCCCAATACTGAGGACCAGGCCCTCAAAGAATCAGAATCAGAATCAGAATCAGAATCAGCTTTATTGGCCAAGTATGCACAACACATACAAGGAATTTGACTTTGGCTAAAAACTTGCTCTCATTGTTCAGGTGGAGGATTTAAATAAGATTTAAATAAAAATTCAATGACAACAGAGTATGTACAGTAAATTACAGTCTGTCCACGTTTCTATAAAAGGATGCAAATATATATATACAGGAATATATGCAGTTATTTACTCAGACTAACCACACTTGCAGAAATATATGAAAAAATATACAGTCACACAGTATTTCAATGTGAACTCAGATTCAGTGATATAATGTGAATGAAGTAAAAAGCAGTGTGAGAGTTATGTGCAATGTAATAATGGATGAAAAGTCATGAGTACAGCAACAGGTAGGACTAGGTGAATGTTAGGAGTTCATCAGAGTGATGGCTTGAGGAAAGAAACTGTTCCTGTGACGGGTGGTTTTGACCTTCAGTGATCTGTAACGACGACCAGAAGATAGAAGTTCAAACAGTTTGTGGCCGGGGTGTGATGGGTCAGCACAGATGTTTCCCGCCCATTTCCTGGTTATGGACCGATATAAGTTCTCAATGGAGGGTAGGTCGGTACCAATGATCCTCTCCGCAGACTTAATGATCCTCTGCAGTCTGGTCTTGTCCTGTTTAGTGGCAGATCCAAACCAGACAGTGATGGAAAAGCAGAGGACAGATTGGATGATGGTGGTGTAGAAGACAACCAGCAGCTCCTGAGGCAAATCAAACTTCTTGAGCTGACGCAGAAAAAACAACCTCTGCTGGGCCTTTTTCCGGACAGTGTCTATATGGGAGGACCACTTCAGGTTCCGGGAGATTGTGGTACCCAGAAACTTGAAGGAGTCCACAGTGGACACTGTGCTGTTGAGGATGGTGAGTGGGGGGAATGAAGGGGGGTGTCGCCTGAAATCCACAGTCATCTCCACCGTTTTGGCTGGGTTAAGTTCAAGATGGTTCTGGCTGCACCAGAGGATCAGCTGCTCCACCTCCCGCCTGTATGCAGACTCATCATCACCCCGGATCAAACCGATGACTGTGGTGTCGTCCGCAAACTTCAGGAGCTTCACCGAAGGGTCCTCTGAGGTGCAGTCATTGGAGTAGAGCAGGGGTGTCCAACCATGTGCCATGGAGAGCCAAGACCCTGCAGGTTTTCTCTTCTACCCAGTCTCTTCAGCAGGTGTTTTCACTTATCAGCAATCAGTGGGAAGAAGTTCACTGAAATCTGCTGTTGAAGACACTGGTTGGAGGTAAAACCTGCAGGGTCTTGGCTCTCCATGGCACATGGTTGGACACCCCTGGAGTAGAGGGAGAAGAGCAGTGGGGAAAGGACACATCCTTGGGGGGCGCCAGTACTAATTATTCGGGAGCTGGATGTAAATCTCCCTAGCTTCACCTGTTGCCACCTGTCAGTCAGAAAGCTGGAGATCCACTGGCAGGTGGAGGGGGGCACCTTGAGCTGGAGGAGTTTCTGATGAAGAATGCATGGGATGATGGTGTTGAACGCTGAGCTTAAGTCGACAAACAGGATCCTGGCGTATGTCCCTGGGGAGTCGAGGTGTTGCAGGATGTAGTGTAGTCCCATATTCACTGCATCATCCACTGACCTGTTTGACCGGTAGGCAAACTGCAGTGGGTCCATCAGGGGGCCTGTGACGACCTTCAGGTGGTTCAGCACCAATCTCTCCAAGGATTTCATGACCACAGAGGTCAGGGCAACGGGTCTGTAGTCGTTTAATCCTGTAACAGAGGGTTTCTTGGGAACTGGAATGATGATGGAGCGTTTGAAGCAGGAAGGCACTTCACGCAGCTCCAGTGATTTGTTAAAGATCCGGGTGAAGATGGGGGCCAACTCGTTGGAGCAGACTCTCAGGCAGGACGGAGACACACCATCAGGTCCTGCAGCCTTCCTGATCTTTTGTCTCTGAAAGACCCGGCGCACCTCCTCTTCACAGATCGTTAGTGCTGGTGGGAGGTCAGAGTGGAGGAGGGATGGAGTTCCTGGGGCTGCAGATAAACCTTTTGTGTGGGTGGGAGGTGAGAACTGTAGGTTCTTTTCAAACCTACAGTAAAAGCTGTTTAGGTCGTTAGCCAGCTGGAGGTTTTCCACAGGGTGGGGGGATGGTCTCCTGTAGTTGGTGATATTCTGCAGGCCTCTCCAAACAGAAGCAGAGTTGTTGGCTGAGAAGTTTTTTTGTAATTTCTCACTGTAGCTCCTCTTAGCAAGCCTGATCTCCTTCGTCAGCATGTTTCTGGCCCGCTTGTACAGAGTCCAGTCACCAGTCCTGCAGGCCTCCTCCTTGGTCTGACGTAGCTGCTTCAGTTTAGGAATGAACCAGGGTTTATTGTTGTTGTATGTGCAGAAGGTCTTGGTCTGCACACACATGTCCTCACAGAAACAGATGTATGACGTCACAGTGTCAGTGAGTTCATTTAGGTTAATGGCTGCATCTTCAAAAACACTCCAATCTGTGCAGTCAAAGCAGGCTTGTAACTCCAGCTTTGATTCCTCAGTCCATTTCTTCACAGTCCTTACAACAGACTTGGAAGTTTTTAGTTTCTGTCTGTATGTTGGAATAAGATGGAGCAGACAGTGGTCAGAAAAACCCAGAGCTGCACGGGGGACGGCATGATAGGCGTTTCTTAAAACTGTGTAACAGTGGTCAAGTGTATTTGTGTCCCTGGTGGGACATTTAATGTGCTGTCTGTATTTAGGAAGCTCATTTGTGAGATTAGCTCTATTGAAATCACCCAGAATGATAAGCAGAGAGTCTGGATGTTTTTCCTCCACGTCTGCTATCTGGTCAGCGAGGTGCTGCAGTGCCTCTGTTGTACAAGCAGCAGGCGGGATATAAATTCCGACCAGAATAAACAAGGAGAACTCTCGCGGTGAATAAAAGGGTTTACAGTTTATGAACAGTGACTCTAGGTTAGGGCTACAAAACTTCTTCAACACTGTGACATCAGTACACCAACCTTCGTTTATGTAGAAGCAGATTCCACCACCTTTAGTCTTTCCAGAGAATTCTCGGCTGCGATCAGCGCAAAACAGTTGGAATCCGTCCAGGCGCACCGCGCTGTCCGGGATGTGTTCACTCAGCCTGTACTCTGTGAAACAAAGGGCGCCAGATCTGCTAAAATCCCGGTTTTTGTGAGTCAGGAGCAGCAGTTCATCCATTTTGTTCGCCAAAGAGCGGATATTCGCCAGATGGATCGATGGGAGTGGCGTGTGAAATCCTCGTTTCTTCAGCCTGACTAGCGCATCGGCATGTTTACCACGCCGCCTTCGTTTCTGGCCAGCGCCAATAGCCGCTGCTCCCACAGCTAAGATTGACTGAAAAAACTTCAGATCAGCAGCAGAAACTGGCGGAGAAGTTGCATTGGGAGGTAGTCTGAGTGAAAGTAGTTCCTCCCTTGAATAGGTGACTCGGACAGAAGAGCAGAAGTCCAAAAAAACACACAAAATTATCAAAAACATCAGAGAGCAGAAGCCAGTGGCTGCCATCCGCGGCGCCATCTTGGATTTTTTTTTTTTTTAAGGAATTATAACATGTTTTTTGCTTTACATTAACTAGTAATTTGGAATGGTAAATTGTTGCTACTCCTCCTCCATGACCAGAACTTCTGGGATTTTGACAGTTTAAATAACCAGAGGGAGTTGATTCATTTAAACCAACATAATCCTCTTGCCCTAACCAAGTCTCTGTACGGGAAATTAAATCAATCTGATGATCAATTAACAGATCATGGACTAACAGAGACTTGGGAGTTAGAGACCTAATATTTAATAAACCACATTTAATTTTTAAATTATGAAGAGGAACAGAGGCCAAATCATTCAATTTAGAGGCTTTATGTTTAATTAAGTTAAGGTCAGTGTTCATGACTCCACCATTAGAAAGAGACTGGGAAAAAATGGCCTGCATGGCAGAGTTCCAGGACGGAAACCATTGCTGAGCAAAAGGAGCATAAAGGCTTGTCTCAGTTTTGCCAGAAAATATCTTGATGATCCCCAAGACTTTTGGGAAAATACTCTGTGGACTGATGAGACAAAAGTTGAACTTTTTGGAAGGTGTGTGTCCCATTACATCCGGCATAAAAGTTACAGCATTTCAGAAAAGGAACATCATACCAACAGTAAAATATGGTGGTGGTAGTGTGATGGTCTGGGGTTGTTTTGTGACTTCAGGACCTGGAAGACTTGCTGTGGTAAATGGAACCACAAATTCTGCAGTCTACCAAAAAATCTAGAAGGAGAATGTCCGGCCATCTGTTCGTGACCTCAAGCTGAAGCGCACTTGGGTTTTGCAGCAGGACAATGAGCCAAAACACACCAGCAAGTCCACCTCTGAATGGCTTAAGAAAAACAAACTAAAGACTTTGGAGTGGCTTAGTCAAAGTCTTGACCTGAATCCGATTGAGATGCTGTGGCATGACCTTAAAAAGGCAGTTCATGCTCGAAAACCCACAAATGTGACTGAATTACAACAATTCTGCCAAGATGAGTTGGCCAAAATTCCTCCACAGCGCTGTAAAAGACTCATTGCCAGTTATCACAAATACTTGGTTGCAGTTGTTGCCGCTAAGGGTGGCCCAACCAGTTATTAGGTTTAGGAGCAATCACTTTTTCACACAGGGCCATGTAGGTTTGGATTTTTGTTTCCTTTAATAATAAACACCTTCATTTAAAAACTGCATTTTGTGTTTACTTGTGTTATCTTTGTCCATCCATCCATCCATCTTCTTCTGCTTAATCCTTTTCGGGTCGCGGGGGGGCTGGAGCCTATCCCAGCATCTTTGGGCGAGAGGCAGGGTACACCCTGGACAGATCGCCAGTCCATCGCAGGGCCAACACAGAGAGACAGACAACCATTCACTCTCACATTCATACCCAAGGACAATTTAGAATCCCCAGTTTGATGCCAATTAACCTAACTTGCATGTTTTTGGCATGTGGGAGGAAACCGGAGAAATCCCGGAGTAAACCCACGCAGACATGGGGAGAACATGCAAACTCCACTCATCACTGTTGGTCGGGGGCTGGGATCGAACCCAGGATCCCCCGGCCAAGGATGAGTTGCTGTGCTGCCGCAGTGCTAACCACTCCGCCACCGCGCAATTTGTTTGATGATCTGAAACATTTAAGTGTGACAAAAAAATGAGAAATCAGGAAGGGGGTAAATACTTTTTTACACCACTGTATAGAAGTACTGACAAATAAAAATCTTTGAATCTTTGAATCTTACTACTGACTGGTGGTGGTGGGTATGGGTGATGGTCAGCTGTGGATCCTATATACCAGCAATCTATTGCATGAAATCCTCTCTGCTATCAATTGAACAATAATGGTGGCGGGGTGGTCAGCTGAAGGCACTCATGCACAACAACAGTAAATTATTTGAAATTTTTTGGACCAAAATCCCATGGAAATCTGAACATTCCAAGGATCGCTGGGTGAAAAACACTGGTTTAGAGGAGATACATCACAGGTTGAGTTCATAGCTTTTAAACTCTGCTTCAGCTGTAGGACAGGCCTTGTTGCTTAAGACTGACCTGCAGTGGTGGTTTAATGGTTAGGGATGTGGACTGGTGAGTGGAGGGTCGCAGGTTCGATCACTGGACCGGTAGGAATAGATCTGGGTGAGACAGAAAACATAGCAGTGTTTGCGCCACCCTCCTTAACCCCACTGTGGTGCCCTTGAGCAAAGCCCTTAACCCCAACTGCTCCAGTGGAGCTGCTCAGTGGCCACAGGTCAGTCTGTGGTTGTACTCGGCAGCTTCCTGGTGTGAATGCGTAACTGTGTGAGTGTGAACAGGGCGTCCTTGAAAAAGAGAGGTTGCCTCTCAGTGGAACTACCCTGTATAAATAAAGGTTAAATTAAAAAATGCGCCATTCAAAAAACATTCATCGAGTATGGGCTAATATACAGTGTAGGGCTGTGCAATATGATAAAAATTTCATATCATGATATAAGTCATCTTATATCATGATAACGATATACAGTATACATCACGATATACATTGTCTGTACATTCTACAGTTTACATAATCACATAAAAAGGACCACTTCAGCCTTTACATTATCATCACTTCGACTTTTGATAGCCCAGTATCTGTCCCCAAGGATTCTTGGGAGCAAGAGCTAGGTATTACAGTGCTGGATGATTATTGGCAACGAGTCTTACAGTTTGTTCACTCTTCTTCAATATGCATGAGGCACAGCCTCCTACATTGTAAAGTGGTGCATAAAATTCATTACACCAATTTGAGGCTATCATGCATCTATCTCAATGTATCCGACTCATGTAATAGATGCAAGCAATCCCCAGACAACCATTCCCATATGTTATGACTCTGTCCTAGGCTGGTCACATTCTGGTCTGGTATCTTTAAAACTCTTAGTACAGAATATAGCATTGTCATTACACCTGAACCCCACTTGGCTTTGCTTGGTACCCCTTCACAACCTAATACCTGTAAAGGGGGCGGCTGTGGTGCAGGTGTCGTGTGACCGATCAGTAGTCGGTCACACTACACCTGCGCCACAGCTGCAGGTGTGGCGCAGGTGTGTGTATGGCGGCTCTGCCACCATCAGTGTGTGAATGTGTGCATGAATGGGTGGATAGCAGGATCTGTAAAGTGCTTTGGTCATCCAGAGATGAGAAAAAGTGCTATATAAGTGAACGCCATTTACCATTTAAAGTTATTACCTCCGCCAGGCCGAAAAGGCCAGGAGGAGGTTATGTTTTTGCCAGGGTTTGTGTGTTTGTCTGTTTGTCTGTCTGTCTATTTGTCTGTCTGTCTGTCTGTCTGTTTGTCTGTTGGTTAGCAAGATAACTCAAAAAGTCTTGGACGGATTTGCATGAAACTTTCAGGCGTTGTTGGAAATGGTACAAGGAAGAACTGATTAAATTTTGGGGGTGATCCGGTTCACCGTCTGGATACAGGAATTTTTTTAAAGCATTTTTCAACACTGTGACATAGGGCCATTTTCAACATGTGCGCAGGCGCAATGGAGGGCGCTGGTCGTCGTGTCTGCAACACAAACTCTGCGTTCTTCAACGTTTTAGGCACAAAAGCACACGGAAAACACTGCTGGCCTGGGCCCGCCAGCGTGCTTGTGTTTGCGCGCAACTGCAAAACCTCACACGGGCAGCTGTCCGCCGACAGATTCTTTGGCAGAAATTCCCCGGCCAGCCATAGGCGCTGCGCATTTGGCAGAAATTCACCGGCCAGCCATAGGCGCTGCGCATTTGGCAGAAATCCCCCGGCCAGCCATAGGCGCTGCGCATTTGGCAGAAATTCACCGGCCAGCCATAGGAGCTGCGCATTTGGCAGAAATTCCCCGGCCAGCCATACGCACTGCGCAATAACGAGCTCTCTGCCGGCGAAGCTTCTAAATTCTCATTTGCCGCGGAGTGAAACCCCAAAATAATATAATATAAAACCCACGGCACCCTGTCTACCCAATTTGCATCCGTCAGTGGAGGAGATGGACACAACAGCAACACTTCAGTTTATTACCTCCGCCAAGGAGGCAATGCTTTTACTACTGAACCACTAATCCTATCACTATCAGATTGATTGTCATTGATTAATTGTGTGTTTATTGCACTGTCCCTGTCAAATAAACAAATAATCATTGTGAATCCAATTGCTAGTCATATGTTTACATGCTCAAGGAATCTGAAAACGTACACACAAACACTGTATGGGGGGAATTGTGGCGCTTGGCGGAGGTCTGCGCTCTCCGAGTGCTTTTCTAGTTCAGACTGTTTGGGCCTTTACTACCCTGCTGGCAAGGCGACTCATACTCCTTAATTGGAAGCATCCTCAACCTCCAGCTCATAACAGGTGGATGAAAGAGCTGTTACTATCTATTAGACTTGAAAAGCTTAGATTTTCCCTTAATGGCTCCCTGGAGACATTTGAAAAGACTTGGAGAACTCTCTCAAATCATACTGATTTTTTGACATCCCTGCCTGATTGTGATGACTGAGCCCTCGGCCCTTTTTTCTTTTTCTTTTTCTTTCTCTTTTCTTTAATTTACTTATGTATTTATCTTCACTGTACAGATACTGTATGTACTTGGCACTATTAACATGTCAGTAATGGATGTACAGTGATAATCAGTCTTCATTATCCTTTGGGTGCAATGGGACTGTGGGTGGGAAAACAAGGGGAAAACAAAAGGATTGGAAGTTTGTTATATTTGTCTTTGTGGCCTGTAAGATTGCTTCCAGTAAAGAAATTTAATTAAAAAAGACCATCTCTCTTTTTTTTTTTAACTTTTTTTAAATGCACCTTTTTCCCTCATAATTTTGCCATGTTGTTATAAAATAGCTTTTTAATGTGCATTTGAGACTTGATTCTCATAAATTTCAGGTTTTTCTTCTAAATCATATCATATGAATAAAAAGTAAACAGCAATAAGTTAAATATTTCCTGAGCCAGAGGAGAATAGCAAACAAACAAAAAAAAAGCATTAAAAAATGTCTGAAAATGAGAAAATTACCCATCGCTGCCATCTACAGATAGAAATTAGCTACTAGTTTAAATCAATGAAAATTTAAGTGTGGCGCTAGAGCCTGCAGCCTGCCATTCTGGCCTGATTTAACCTGTTTACTTCTTAATAAAAATATTTCTGATTGGTCATGATCTGAAAATCAAAGACACAAAGGGTAATGTAATAAAATACATCTGATGACTTTAACTTTATTCATTATCACTACTTGACTAATTAAAATTATTAGAATAGAATAGAATAGAAAAGAACAGAATAGAATAGGCTTTATTGTCATTGTACAGTTGTACAATACAACGAAATTGTGGGTGCTCCACCAGGCTACTGCACAATAAAGTAAGAGAGAAAGATTTGATAAACACAGTTACAGAATACATGATTAAACATATACACTACCGTTCAAAAGTTTGGGGTCACCTCAGACAATTTTGTGTTTTCCATGAAAAGTCACACTTTTATTTACCACCATGAGTTGTAAAATGAATAGAAAATATAGTCAAGACATTGACAAGGTTAGAAATAATGATTTGTATTTGAAATAATTATTTTTTCCTTCAAACTTTGCTTTCGTCAAAGAATCCTCCATTTGCAGCAATTACAGCATTGCAGACCTAACATGATTGCACAAGGGTTTTCTAATCATCCATTAGCCTTCTGACACAATGAGCAAACACACTGTACCATTAGAACACTGGAGTGATAGCTGCTGGCAATAGGCCTCTATACACCTATGTAGATATTGCACCAAAAACCAGACATTTGCAGCTAGAATAGTCATTTACCACATTAGCAATGTATAGAGTGTATTTCTGATTAGTTTAAAGTTATCTTCATTGAAAAAAAGTGCTTTTCTTTCAAAAATAAGGAAATTTCCAAGTGACCCCAAACTTTTGAACGGTCGTGTATCTGAAATAAAAATAAAAATAGCCCACAGGTATGGTAGTGGCTTCACAGATGGAACTATATACATAAGAGTGCGGAGTGCCGAACACACGATTGAATAAAATGGTCCAAGGATTATGGGACCGGCACAGGAAGTAACCCTGTGGCTGTGTAACCAACATCAATCTAATCAGATTAATGCTTTGTTAAGTTTGTCAATATGGAAATGTCCACATGGAAATCAAATAAATTACATTAAGAGCCAACTTGCTACTCCGACCCATTTTGATTTATTACCTCCGCCAGGCCGAAAGGCCAGGAGGAGGTAATGTTTTTGCCGGGGTTTGTCTGTGTGTTTGTCTGTGTGTTTGTCTGTTTGTCTGTCTGTCTGTTTGTCTGTTGGTTAGCAAGATAACTCAAAAACTTTTGGACGGATTTCAATGAAACTTTCAGGCATTGTTGGAAATGGTACAAGGAAGAACTGATTAAATTTTGGGGATGATCCGCATCACCGTCTGCATACAGAAATTTTTTAAAGCATTTTTCCACACTGTGACATATGGCCATTTTCAACATGTGCGCAGGCGCAATGGAGGGCGCTGGGCGTCGTGTCTGACCAACACAAACTCCGCCTTCTTCAACGTTTTAGCCACAAAAGCATGCGGAAAACACTGGTGGCCTGGGCCCCCCAGCGTGCCTGTGCCAGCCATAGGCGCTGCGTACATTACGCTGGGCGTCGTGTCTGACCAACACAAACTCTGCGTTCTTCAACGTTTTAGGCACAAAAGCACACGGAAAACACTGCTGGCCTGGGCCCGCCAGTGTGCCTGTTTTTGCGCCACGCTGCAAAACCTGACACGGCCACCTGTCCGCCGCCCGATTATTTGCCACAAATTCCCCGCCCAGCTATAGGCGCTGCGTAAAAACGACCTCTCTGCCAGGGAAGATTCTAAATTCTGTTTTGCCGCGGAGCGCAACCCCAATATAATATAAAACCCACGGCAACCTGTCTAACCAATCTGCATCCGTCAGTGGAGGAGATGGACACACCAACACTTCAGTTTATTACCTCGGCCAAGGAGGCAATGCTTTTACAACCGTAAAACGGGGCTATAAGGGACGGCGGGGTAATATGGGACACTTTTCTAAATGTAATTCTGCTTTTTTAACTTTGCTTCCGCCTACATTTGATGAAGGATTCATGGATATTTGACAATAACAACACAACTCAGCGTCCTGCTCAAAATAAAAAAAGCAGAATTACATTTAAAACATTTCCCAGAAAAGTGTCCCTTATTAACCCGCCGTCCCTTATAGCCCCGTTTTACACTACTGAACCACTAATCCTATCACTATCACATTGATTGTCATTCATTAATTGTCTGTTTATTGCACTGTCCATGTCAAATAAACAAATAATCATTGTGAATCCAATTGCTAGTCATATCTTTTCATGCTCAGGGAATCTGAAAACGTACACACAAACACTGTATGGGGGGAACTGTGCCGCTTGGCGGAGGTCTGCGCTCTCCGAGTGCTTTTCTAGTTTATTATTTATTCTGCGTGTATGTGCCACCATCATGCACTTTTGTGGCTTTAATAAATTTTTTTCAGACAAAACTAAGAAACTCAGCAGCAATTTAAACCAAAGGAACAATGGTCTGATAATAATGTTTCCAGTTAACACAACTTAGCATCATTTAGCATTAGCCGTTTTATAATTAGACATGAGCTACGTTTCGATCCACAGTGTACTTCAACTGTATGCCCTACTCCCTGCTCTGTTCTCAGAGAATATCAGTTAACTGCCCTTCACAAAATTTCTCCATTTGAAACACCTTGTCCGCTGCCAATGCTGCACATACCTTGTCGGGGTGCAGCAGCTTGCATGCCTCAGCAACCCCCGGAGCTATGTCGACGGGAGCCTAGTGCTCCCAGAAGGTTCATCCATGTCGAACAGGTCTGCGTTGAGTAGAGGCCAGACTAAAGAATGCACCCTGGTCCTCCAGGTTGGGGGTTGTGCAGCATGTAACAAATCACTCACGGAAAACCCAAGTTTTGTTACAGCAACAAATGCCCCAACAGCGGAACAGGCGGAGAGGAGAGCGAGCTCCCAATGGCTGTGAAGGCGGAGGAGGACAGACAGTTGCACGGGAAGAAGGGTCTTGGAAAGCCTTGGCAGGCAACCTTTCTACAGGGTGGACCAAGCTCTCGACAGCCCAGCCATGGAAAGCAGTTGGTCTAGGGGAGGGACCCCCGACAAACGTCCATGGCTGAAGACGGAGATGCAGAACCCCTGTGGTGCCACAAACCTCTGCATCACGCACATCCGCTTCATGATGAGTCACACCGATGTTGCACGTGGTGGTGCTTGTCCTCTGGGGATCTGCTGGGAAGGAAGAGTGCCGGGCCCTCAGCCTCAAAGGGGCCCACCCTCAGCTACCAGAGGTCACCTCACCTCGTCCTGCACGACCAGAGGACGGGGAACGAGGAATGCTACTGGCCGAAAAAAAGACGCCAAAGGAGAGGAACGTCAACATCCTCCAGTGGAACGCAGAAGAAGTCTACAACAAAAAAATATCCCTTGCCAAAAGACTCCACTCAGAAGACATTGATGTTGCCTGCCTACAGGAGACACACCTGAAAGAAAACCAACGCTTCAGTGTTGAGGGATACCAGGTCTTCAAGAAAGACAGAAAAGGAAGAACAAAAGGAGGAGTGGCGAGTCTTGTCAAAAACGCCATACCAGCACAAGAGTTTGACGTCAGTACCAATAACCAGGCAGAAATCCATGGAGTTCGATTCATGGTTCACAATGAAAGCATCACGATCTTCAATGTGTACTGCCCCCCAGAGCGAGATCTCTCACTTGACCAAATGGAACTCCCAGACCACCGATGCTTAGTCATCAGTGACTTCAACTGTCACTCAGAGGCATGGGAATACAGCGAAGCAGATAGAAGAGGAGAGGAGGTGGAAGATTGGCAAGTCGACAACAGTCTTTTGCTAATGAATGATCCTGATAATCCACCAACGTTCTTCTCCAGGGTATGGCTGAGTGACACCACGCCCGATCTTGCGTTTGCCACCAACAACATGGCCAGGCTGGCAAAAAGAACGGTACTTGGCCAGCTCAGGGGAAGTGACCATAAACCTGTGAACATCGGACTGGACATCAGCTACAAACCACAAGAAGCTAAGACATTCCCCAGGTGGAATTACAAGAAGGCCAACTGGGTGCGCTTCTCAACACTGGTGGACCGGTACTCTGTGGAGATCTGTCACAAGCAGTAGAACCTCAGTAAGAAAGTCAGGGTGCTGAACCATGCTATTCTGAAGGCTGCAAATGAATCTATACCTCGGGGAGCCAGAAAGAACTATAGGCCTTACTGGACAGAGGAGCTCCAGCAGCTTGAAGACAGTGTGGCAGAGGCAAGGGAAAAAGTAGAAGTAGATCCTACAGTAGAAAACAACATTGCCCTGAAGGCGGCCACTGCAAAACACAGGCAAACCTTTATACAGGAAGCTCGAAAGAGATGGCAAGAAAAGACAGAGCAGCTCAACTTGGACAAGGACGGCAACAAGCTTTAAAAACTGGCTCAAGCCCTCAATGACGAGAACAGCAAAAGCTCGCCAATCACAGTACAGGCAGATCAAGAACTGCTGACTGGCAAGAAAGCAGCAGACCATTTCATCAACCAGTATGCGAAGATGAGCCACCTTCAGATTTCACCAGAGAGAAGAAAGGATGTCAGAGGAGCCCAGCAAGTTCATCAGAACGCACAGATAGAACCAGTGACGAACTCACCATTCATTCTGAAGGAGCTGGAGGATGCAATGTCAACAATGAAGCTGAAAAAAGCCCCTGGATCTGACAAGATCACAAATGAAATGTTGCTAAACCTTGGCCCCAAAACCAAGAAGAAACTTCTGCAGCTGTTCAATGACAGTTGGAGATCAGGGACTGTGCCTCAGATCTGGAGAGAAGCCATGATGATTCCAGTGCACAAAAAAGGCAAAGATAAGTTGAAGGCTGAAAGCTATCGCCCCATAAGCCTTACAAGCTGCATAGGAAAGCTGCTAGAGCGTCTCATCAACACCAGACTCATGTGGCACTTGGAAGGAAAACAACACATCGGCCCAGAGCAAGCAGCCTTCAGGCAGAACTGGTCTACAGAGGACCAAATAACATACATCTCTCAAGCCATAGAAGATGCCTTCCAAGAAAAAAAGCATACACTCGCTGTGTGGATTGACCTAGAAAAGGCATTTGACAAGGTATGGAAAGACGGCCTCAAGCTGAAACTGCGCCAGTGCGGTGTTGCTGGGTGCATGTACAAGTGGATCGCCCAATACCTGAACAACAGAAGAGCCAGAGTCCAGGTCAGACAGTACTCCAGCAAGAAGAAGGTGTTGAGGGAAGGAGTCCCACAAGGAGTGCTCTCCCCAACACTCTTCCTTGTATTCATCAAGGACATCATCCAGAGTTTGCTAAGGAACGTACAAGGTGCCATCTACGCCGATGACCTAGCCCTCTGGTGCAGTGAGGAAAGCATCGCGGCGGCAAACTGAATGCAACAAGTTCTCCGGCTGATAGAGGCATGGACCAAGTCATGGCTTGTGAGCTTAAATGAGAGGAAGACTACATACACCGTCTTCACCCTGTCCACCCAACCCCAGAAGGTGAAACTGCAGATCAACTCCCATGAGCTCCACGCTGAATATGCACCCACATACCTCAGGATCACCATGGATCGCAGACTGACTTGGAAGAACCAGCTGCACAAGAACCAGGCAAGTGCAAAGATCAGGATGGCCCTAATGAAGAAACTGTCAGGAACAGACTGGGGTGCAGACCAGGGTGTCCTGAAGAAGCTCTATGCGGGGAGGATTCGGCCTGTTCTGGAGTATGGCATGGAAGCAAACTCAACAGCTGCCAAAAGCAACACTGAGAAGCTGGACAGACTCCAAAACCAAGCCATGCGAATGATGACAGGAGCCATGCGCAGTACCCTATCAAAGCGCTGGAGACAACAACAGGCCTTGCACCACTGGAAGACAGAAGAAACGTCAAGGTACTGACCCAGGCCGCCAAATTCAAAAGACTGAGAAAACCATCCCATGAAGGACAGACTGAGCAAGCCAACAAAAGGGAGACTTAAGAGATCGAGCTTCATCCACCAGAGCAGTACACTTGAAAGGAGAGACCCAGAACTGATGGACCACATACCCACACCAATGCCACCCATAGTATCTGTTCCCTCCTGGAACCAACAGAACTTCCCAGCCATACGCACATATCGGGCATTGGGAAGAAAGGAACACAGTCAGACCAAGAGAGGAAGTCGCTGGCCCTGGAGTTTATTCGGTCTGCCTACCCTGAAGAGCAGTGGACTCACGTCTACACAGACGGCTCTGCCATGGAAGCAACCAGGAATGGAGGAGGCGGCTTGTACATCAGGTACGCTGACAAGGAGACCCACATTCCCATTGTGACTGGAAAGTACTTCACCAATTTCAGGGCTGAAGCAGAGGCCCTGAGAACAGCAGCGGCCCACGTCAGGGAACATCAAGACAAGGCACACAAGCGGGTCGTCATCTTCACTGATGCCCTCTCTGTCTTGGATGCACTTCAGGGCCCCCGACGCAAAGAACTGAATGAACTCACCCTCACTCTGTCTCAACTAGCAACACAGGCAAACGTGTCACTCCAGTGGATTCCTGTCCACTGTGGAGTCTATGGAAATGAGACAGCTGACAGACTTGCTAAGGAGGGTGGGCAGCAAGACCAGGAAGACAGGCAGGTCTCTTACAGTGAGGAGAAAACCATTATTAAGGCCCTGTCTCACAAGAAGTGGCAGCAGCAACACCCAAACTTCTGCAAGGATGACAACTATTACAGTCTGAGCAGGGCTGACCAAGTTGTTCTGTTCAGACTCCGAACTGGACATAACAGAATGCATGTTCACATGCACCAGAAACTTAAAGTTGGACAATCAGACAGATGCCCATGTGGTACTGCCCAAATGACCAGCGAACACCTCCTCCAAGACTGCCCAGACCACGCTGCACTCAGACGAGCTATGTGGCCTGACCCCACATCGCTGAACCAAAAGCTGCATGGGGACCTCGGGGACCTCCGCAGGACGGCAGCATTCGTCAGGGCAGTTGGTGTGACCATCTAGCGATCGACGAAGAAGAAGAAGAAGAAGAAACACCTTGGGTCCAAGGTTGTCATAGCCAGGAGCGGCACTGGGGTTAAGGTCCCAGTGCTCATAAAATACTCCTTATGGCGTGCGTCTCAAAAAGCCTCTGACAACCAAGTCCAACTCCTAGCCTGCCCGTGTGGTTTAGTCTCTAAGCCCGGCGGAACTGCTTTTACTAATAGGAGAAGGGGCGAGGGCGGATCTCTGGTGCCTTAAAACCAGATGCTTCGGGTAGATGGTGGCTTGTCAACCTGGGAAGGTAGCCCATCTAGGGGAAGGTAAACCCTGATTTCAAACCTCCGCTGCCTTGCGGCACACCCGGTCACGGGAAAGGCTTCGGGAGTCAACCCTGAGGAAAAATCCGGAGTCGGAGCCCCTAAGGCAGTTCTCTGTTGTGCTCAACATCGTTCTGGCAGCTCCTGTGACAGTGCTGGTGCCAAACTGTAGCAGCCCTGCTGTTCCTTTGGATTCATCAGTGACGTGGAGAGGGGGGACATGCTGCATGGGCAACATCTTGTCCTCCATATCTTCCTGTCCAGGCTTGAATCCTACCAATGCCCAACGCTGGAAGGTAGAACACCGGATCACTGGAGAGGACACTCCAGCTTCGCCTTTGGCATAGACAAAACACGGGGAATGACAGTTACCGGTTATAAGCCACCGCTCAATTGGTGTAGAGCGCGGCGCCAGGGGTTGTTCCCGACGGTGGAAGAGATCATCGGATCTCACTGGACAGCTACCGCCCGCCTCAAGCTGGGCAGCCCCCAGCCAATAAGGTGCTGTCCCGCCACAGCTTGCTTTCCTCATTGGGTGCATGGGGATGAGGAGAAGTCCGAACAGCAGGCTGAGAACCTTTGCACCAGGCAAGACAAAAAAACAAAAGAGACCAACTCTAAAACTGGGAACTTGGAAAGTCCGCACTATGATGACAGGACTCGCTGTTAACCTCAAGGACATCAACAACACCAGGAAGACTGCTATCATCAATAGTGAGCTGAAGAGACTGGGAGTGGATATCGCCACTCTCCAGGAAACACGGTTGGCTGACGCAGGCACACTGAGAGAGAAGGACTACACGTTCTACTGGAAGGGAAAGGGTAGTGACGAACACAGGGAACACGGAGTGGGCTTCGCAGTGAAGAACACCTTGCTGAAGATGGTGGAACTGGGCAGCAATGGCTCTGCACGACTCCTCACCCTCTGCCTCAACACCACTCAAGGCCCAGTCACCCTCGTCAGTGTGTATGCCCCAACACTGACAGCCACACCAGAGGCAAAAGACGAGTTCTACGAGAATCTCACAACAACTGTCAGGATCATCCCCAACTCTGAACAACTCTTTCTCCTTGGAGACTTCAATGCCAGAGTGGGTGCTGACCATGACTCCTGGCCCTCCTGTCTTGGACCATTTGGCGTGGGCAGAATGAACGACAACGGACAGCGGCTGCTCGAGTTCTGCACATATCACGATCTGTGCATCACAAACTCGTTCTTCAAGACCAAGCCCCAACACAAGGTTTCCTGGCGACATCCACGCTCAAAGCACTGGCACCAGCTAGACTTGATCCTGACCAGGCGCACCTCACTGAACAACGCGCTAATCACCCGTTTGTTCCAGAGTGCAGATTGCGACACAGACCATTCATTGGTGTGTTGCAAGGTCAAGCTGTAGCTGAAGAAATTCCATCATGCTAGACAGCCTGGAAAGGCACGGATTGACACCAGCAAGATGGCCCAACCAGAACTTGTTGAGCAGTTTGCCTCCACCTTTGAGAAGGAACTTGGTGTACCACAAGAAGGAGAATCTGCAAAGCAGAAGTGGGAAGAGCTGCGAAACATCATCCACCGCACAGCCTTGGCTACCTTTGGGAGGAAGACCTCGAAGTCATAGGACTGGTTTGATGCCAAGTTGACCAAGATGACCCCAGTCATTGAAGCCAAGTGCTCAGCACTTGCTGAGTACAAGAAGTACCCAAACGAGAAGAATCTCCAGATTCTCAGGGTTGCGAGAAGCAAAGTTCAGCAGACTGCTCGGGGCTGTGCCAACGAGTACTGGACTCAGCTCAGCCAAGACATTCAAACCGCTGCCATAACAGGGAACATCCGTGGTATGTACGATGGCATCAATAAAGCACTTGGTCCAGCTCAGAGCAAGACAGCCCCCCTCAAATCCTCCACTGGGGAGATGATTACAGAAAAGAACAAGCAGATGGAGAGATGGGTGGAACACTACTCCGACCTCTACTCCAGACAGAACACCGTGACACTGTCAGCCCTTGATGCCATCGACTGCCTGCCATCCATGGACGAACTTGACACTGAGCCAACCGTCGATGAACTCAGCAAGGCCATTGATAGCTTGGCCGCTGGCAAGGCACCCGGCAACGACGGCATACCCCCCGACCTGATCAAGCACTGCAAGACCGCCCTACTGCTGCCATTGCATGACGTCCTCTGCCAGTGCTGGAAAGAAGGTGCCGTACCACAGGACATGAGGGACGCCAAGATCACCACCCTCTACAAAAACAAAGGGGAGAGAAGCGAAAGCAACAACTACAGGGGCATCTCCCTCCTCAGCGTTGTTGGCAAAGTCTACGCACGAGTTGTTCTCGTTCGTCTACAGAAGCTTGACGAACGTGTCTACCCCGAGTCTCAGTGTGGCTTCCGCGCTGAGCGATCGACGGTAGACATGATATTCTCCATCCGCCAACTCCAGGAGAAATGCAGAGAACAGAACATGCCCCTGTACCTCGCCTTCATCAACCTCACCAAAGCGTTCGATTTGGTCAGCAGAGAGGGCCTTTTCAAGATCCTGCCAAAGATAGGATGCCCACCAAAGTTGCAAAGCCTCATCGAATCGTTTCACACCAACATGCAGGGGATAGTGCAGCACAACAGCAACATCTCAGATCCATTCAACATACGCAGCGGAGTGAAACAGGGCTGTGCACTTGCGCCAACCCTCTTTGGGATTTTCTTTGCTATGCTCCTGAGGCATGCCTTCAGCACAGCAACAGAGGGAATCTACCTGCACACAAGATCTGACGGCAGGCTTTTCAATCTCGCCCGCCTGAAAGCCAGAACCAAAGTACGCGAGGCTCTAATCAGAGACATGCTGTTCGCAGACGACGCTGCAGTTGCAACCCACACACAGCAGGAGCTTCAGACCCTGATAGACCGCTTCTCCCAGGCATGCAAGGACTTCGGGCTTACCATCAGCCTGAAGAAGACTAACGTCTTGGCGCAAGGCACGGAAGCACCACCAACCATCACCATCGACGACTACGAGCTGGAGGTCGTGAATCAGTTCACGTGCCTGGGGTCCAGGATCAGCAACAACCTCTCCCTTGATACAGAGATCGACAAGAGGATTGGAAAATCAGCCTTCACACTCGCTCGCCTCACCACACGAGTGTGGGAGAATCCCAAACTCTCTGTCAAGACAAAGATGGCAGTGTACAGCGCCTGCGTCATCAGCACACTGCTCTATGGGAGTGAGACGTGGACAACATACGCCCGGCAGGAAAAGAGACTGAACTCTTTCCACTTGCGCTGCATTCGCCACATCCTGGACATATCCTGGCAGGATGAAGTGCCCAACACAGAAGTTCTGTCCCGCGCCGGCCTTCCCTCCATGTTCACTCTACTCAGGCAGCGCAGGCTCCGCTGGCTAGGCCACGTTCACCGTATGGAGGATGGCAGAATCCCCAAAGACGTCCTCTACAGAGAACTGGCGACTGGCAGGAGAGACGTTGGCCGCCCACAGCTGCGCTTTAGAGACGTCTGCAAGAGAGACATGAAGGCCCTGGAGATCAACACAGAGCGCTGGGAGGACCTTGCAACGGACCGCTCCAAATGGAGAGGCACCCTGACCAGACAGCTCAAGGCGGGTAAAGAGAGACTGACTGCTGCAGCAGATGAAAAAAGGACCCGCAGGAAGAACCGCCACAGACCCAGCAGCACGGAGACCACCCACAAGTGCGACCTGTGTGACAGGGACTGCCATTCGCGCATCGGCCTGTTCAGCCACAGGCGGTGCTGTTCCAGCAGAGTAGACGTTGAGGATTCTCTTCCATGGTCATCATAGACCGACAGAGGCCAACGACGACTGCAGAGGAGAGGTGGGGCGCTGACAAGTAGTGGGTGAGGAGCTTTGCTCAAGAAACGGGAGTACTGTATGTGCATTTTAAATCACGATATAAACAATAGACTATTCTATGAAACGATAGACAGTCCCTCCAGGATTTCACGGGATGTTTTTATGATTGTTGCCGCCCAAAAAGCCTGAATTCATGGGAGCTTTTTTAAAAAGTTGCGATAAAAAGTTGCAATGTTTTTAGACTTTTTTGCACTAAAAGTTGTGGCAAGAATTACAAATTTCATCAAGTTGTTTTCTGGCAAAACTGAAATGAGCCTTTATGTTCTTTTTGCTCAGCAGTGGTTTTCGTCTTGGAATTTTGCCATGCAGGCCATTTTTCCCCAGTCTCTTTCTCATGGTGGAGTCATGAACCCTGACCTTAACTGAGGCAAATGAGGCCTGCTGTTCTTTGACTGTTGTTGTGGGGTCTTTTGTGACCTCTTGGATGAGTCGTCACTGCACTCTTGGGGTAATTTTGGTGGGCCAGCCACTCCTGGGAAGGTTCACCACTGTTCCATGTTTTTGCCATTTGTGGATAATGGCTTTCACTGTGGTTCGCTGGAGTCCCTTTAGCTTTAGAAATGGCTTTATAACCTTTTTCAGACTGATAGATCTCAATTACTTTGTTTCTCATTTGTTCCTGAATTTTTTTGGATACGCAACATGATGTCTAGCTTTTGAGGATCTTTTGGTCTACTTCACTTCTTCTTCTTCTTCCTTTAGATTTGATTGGCGGTTGGCAACCAGCTCACAGGTGCATTACCACCACTGACTTGATTATCATCACTCTATATCTTTGTATAAGGAATTCTTATAAGGAGTTCTGAACAACTCCTTATGTGTGAAAAAATTATCCGTCCTTGGACTATGTCCTCGGCGGCAGTGACCTGCTGTGTCAGGCAGGTCCTATTTAAGTGATTTCTTGGTTGAGAACAGGTGTGGCAGTAATCAGGCCTGGGTGTGGCTACAGAAATCGAACTCAGCTTTCCAAAGATGTGATAAACCACAGTTAATTTATGTTTTAATGGGGGGGGATAACTTTTTCACACAGGGCCATGTAGGTTTGGATTTTTTTTACTCTTAATAATAAACACTTCCTTTAAAAACTGCATTTTGTGTTTACTTGTGTTATCTTTGTCTAATATTTAAATTTGTTTGATGATCTGAAACATTTAAGTGTGACAAACACAAAAAACCTACTGGGTCATATTTGCGCTTTGCCATCTCATCTCTGAATAGCAACACAAACTTGAAGTAAACGTCAATTAAATGATGGATACCATGCCTACGGTGCCAGAGAGCAGCACCTCTCTGACGCATGCCTGTCAAAATAAAAGTTTTGTCAAAATAAGACAAGTCCAACTTCAAATATAACTGAACTTCAGAATATTATTCATTCTGGGTTTACTCCGGGATTTCTCCGGTTTCCTCCCACATGCCAAAAACATGCAAGTTAGGTTAATTGGGATCAAGTTAGGTTAATTGGGATCAGCTACATTGGGATCAGCTACATTGCTCCGCACTGCACTGTGTGTCTGTGTATATATATATATTTTATAGTAATATGTATATTAGCTGCTCTTGCTTGCTTGTTTTTTTTTTTTTTTTTTTTCTTGCCTTCTGATTGTTGCTCTGAGTGTTGCTATCCCTGTGCTGTTGCAATCCTGGAATTTCCCCGTTGTGGGACTAATAAAGGCTTATCTTATCTTATCTTATCTTAAAAGTGGGGATTCTAAATTGTCCTTAGGTATGACTGTGAGAGTGAATGGTTGTCTGTCTCTCTGTGTTGGCCCTGCGATGGACTGGCGATCTGTCCAGGGTGTACCTTGCCTCTCGCCCAAAAGATGCTGGGATAGGCTCCAGCCCCCCCCCCCCCCCCCCCAAAGACCGGAAAAGGATTAAGCGGAAGAAGATGAATGAATGAATGAATGAATGAATGAATGAAAAACACAAAAAAATGAGAAATCAGGAAGGGGGCAAACACTTTTTCACACCACTGTACTTTGCACAGGCTAATAACAATTAAGATAAGATAAGATAAGATAAGATAAGCCTTTATTAGTCCCACAACGGGGAAATTCCAGGATTGCAACAGCACAGGGATAGCAACACTCAGAGCAACAATCAGAAGGCAAGAAAAAACAAGCAAGCAAGAGCAGCTAATATACATATGTACATATTACTATAAAATATATATATACACACACACACACACAGACACACAGTGCAGAGCATTGTAGCTGGATGGAATAAATATATGAATATATGAACACACAGTGCAGAGCATTGTAGCTAGATGGAATAAATATGTAAATATATAAACACCCACAGTATGGAGCATTGCAGCTAGGTGGAATAAATATGCAAGTATATAAACACACACAGTGCGGAGCAATGTAGCTAGATGGAATAAATATATGAATATATGAACACACAGTGCAGAGCATTGCAGCTAGGTGGAATAAATATGCAAGTATATAAACACACACAGTGCGGAGCAATGTAGCTAGATGGAATAATATGTAGATATATAAAAACACAGTGCGGAGCATTGTAGCTAGATGGAATAAATATATAGATATATAAATATAAACACACCCAGTGCAGAGCATTGTAGCTAGATGGAATAAATATGTAAATATATAAACACACACAGTGCAGAGCATTGTTGCTAGGTGGGATGAAACAGCATAACCGTCTATTTAGTTATCCTACATGGTATGATTATGTGCCCATACATATTCTCACCCTCCATAGCGACCGGTATGTTCCTAGTTGTATGCCGGAGAGGACCATTGTGTAAGTCTATTGCATCTTTTGCATTCAAAAAAAAAAAAACTATTAGTTTGTTACGTCTTTTTGCTATCTCTGCGAGCAGCCCTGCTTAGGTTGTACAGTCTGACAGCCGTTGGTAGGAAGGACCTACGAAACCTCTCGGTTGTGCACCTGGGATGATGTAGTCTGCTGCTAAATGAGCTCCTCAGTGCATCCAGTATGTCCTGCATAGGGTGGAACTCGGACTCCAGCAGAGATGACAGTTTAGCCACCGTCCTTCTCTCTCCTATCTCCTCCATCGGATCAAGGCGTTGCCCCAGGACAGAGCTAGCTTTCTTAATCAGTTTGTTCAGTCTCTTCCTATCGGCTGCAGTAATGCCACTGCCCCAGCAGACCACTCCAAAAGTGATGGCTGATGCCACCACCGTGTCATAGAATGACTTCAGCAGCGCCCCTTGTACACCAAAAGACCTGAGTCTCCTCAGCAGGAACAGCCTGCGCTGTCCCTTCTTGTAGAGTGCGTCAGTATTGTGTGACCAGTCTAGTTTATTGTTCAGATGAATACCCAGGTACTTGTAGGATGTCACCATCTCGATGTCTGTTCCCTGTATATTTACTGGTGCTGTGAGGGGCTGCCCATGCCTGCGGCAGTCCACCACCAGCTCCTTAGTTTTCCTCGCGTTGATCTGGAGGCAGTTCCGATGGCACCAGTCCACAAAGTCCTGGATAAGCCCTCTGTACTCAGCTTCATCTCCGCTGGAGATGAGACCAACGATCGCAGAGTCATCAGAGAACTTCTGTAGATGGCAATGTGTTGTGTTGTGTGAGAAGTCCGCAGTATAAAGAGTGAACAAGAAGGGAGCCAGCACCGTTCCCTGGGGGGCCCCCGTGCTACTGATGATCGTGTCGGAAACACAGTCCCGGGTTCTCACAAACTGAGGCCGGTTCGTGAGGTAGTCCAGGATCCATGATGACAGGTGCTGGTCCACCCCTGCGCGCAGCAGCTTGTCCTTCAGGATCATCGGTTGGATGGTGTTGAAAGCACTGGAGAAGTCAAAGAACATGATCCTCACCATATTCCCGGGCTTCTCCAGGTGGGACAGAGAACGGTGAAGGAGGAAGATCACCGCATCCTCCACCCCAATGCCATGCTGGTAGGCGAACTGGAGTGGATCCATCGCTGGTTCCACCAGGGGGCGGAGATGAGCAAGGAGCAGTCTCTCCAGGGTCTTCATCAAGTGGGACGTCAAGGCCACCGGTCTGAAGCTGTTCAGGTCTTTGGGGTGGGAAGTTTTTGGTACAGGTACCACACAAGATGTTTTCCACAGCTGTGGTACCCTCCCCAGTTTCAGGCTCATGTTGAAGATATACGTCACAATCCCACACAGCTGGTCTGCACAGGACTTGAGGAGCTTTGCGCTGATGCCGTCCGGTCCCGACGCCTTCCTCGCCTTGATCTTCCTCAGCTCCGTCCTCACCTGGGTCTTGGTCAGGGTCAGGATGGGGGGCTGTGTGTTGGGAGTGGGGGGGGTGTCGGTGGAGTGGGGAGTGGGTAGCAGGACTTGATTTCTTAGAGGCAGCAGTGGTTGTTGTGCAGACAGGGGGGAGGGCGGTTGGTCAAATCTATTGAAAAACAGATTCAGGTTGTTCGCCCACTCCCTGCCCCCCGTGGCCTGGGGGGAGGTATTCTGGAGCCCCGAGATGGTTTTGAGGTTTCTCCAGACCCCGCTGATGTCGCTCTGTTGCAGCTTGTCCTCCATCTTCTTCCTGAAGCTGTCCTTGCCTTCTCTGATCTTTCTCCTCAGCTCCCTCTGTACGGACTTCAGCATCTCCCTGTTCCCCGACCTGAAGATCCTCTTCTTCTCTCTCAGAAGTGTTTTTATCTCAGGGTTGATCCAGGGTTTGTTGTTTGAGTGACGCCGTATGGTCTTGGTGGGAACGGATTTGTCCACACAGAAGCTGAGGTAGCCCGTGAAGGTGTGAATGAGGCCATCGATGTCCTCACCATGTGGATCGCAGAGCTGCTTCCAGGCAGTGGCTTCAAAACAGTCCTTTAGAGTGTCCATTGTCTCCTCAGACCATAACTCCACAGTGTGCATGGCCGGAGGTTGTCTGTGCACTAGGGGTTTGTACACCGGTCGGAGATGAACCAAGTTGTGATCCGATCTCCCAAGTGGGGGGAGTTGTGATGAGGTGTACGCCTCCTTAGTGTTTGCGTAGAACAAATCCAGTGTTTTATTGTCTCTAGTGTGGCATGTGACCTACTGGGTGAAAGTGGGCAGAATGGGAGACAGTGAAACGTGGTTGAAATCGCCTGAGATGAGGAGAAGAGCATCTGGGTGTTCTGTCTGCAGCCTGCTGGTTACTGAATGGATGACGTCACGCGCTGTCCCAGCGTTCGCCGTCGGATTTGCATAAACAACAATGCAGATCACGTGTGAGTGTTCTCTCGGGAGATATGTAGGCCTCATGCTAACAGCTAGCAACTCAATGTCTTTGCTGCAGTGTCGTTGTTTAACAGTGATATGTCCCGGTCTGCACCAGTTGTTGTTAACATACATGATCACTCCACCGCCCCTAGTTTTGCCACTCTCTGGTGTTCGGTCAGCTCGTATCGTGTGAAAACCCTCCAGCTCAATGTTAGCATCTGCTGCTAGTTCAGTTAGCCACGTCTCAGTAAACAAAAGGAGAGAGCACTCCCGGTAAGTGCTATCATAACGGGAGATAGCCGCTAGCTCATCTAACTTTCCCAGTATCGACCGTACATTTCCCATGACAACAGATGGAAGGGAGGGTCTGTACCTTATATTTTTTGTCCTCCGCCTTACTCCAGCCCGGCAGCCGCGGCGTTTTCGCCTCAGTTCTCTCGGTATGTCGAGTTTTTCCAGTGGGACCGGGTGGCGGTTAAATGCTAGCAGCTCTTCCCTGTTATATCGTATCCTGCTATAAACAGTGGCTCCGTCCACCGGCTCAGGAGACATTTGGGATGATCTGTGTGTCCGTGATATAAGTGGGGTGAAAAAAAAAAGTGATCAAAAGAGAGAGGAAGGGAAAAAAAAACTCGGAATCGAGCCGCTGTTGCAAAAGGCAGCCGACTGGTGTGGCGCCGAGAGGAAAAAAAAAAAAAAAAAAAAAAAAAAAAAATTACAAGTTTATGAGCTTTTACTGCACATAAACAAGAAAAAAAGCTGGCGAAATAAAGCAATATCATAGACTACAGAAGCTACATGTTAACTTAAGTGGTAAAATGACCAAAACAACAGCCATTCATTAACTTACCCTGGATTATCAAGCAAACACTCCGTGAAATGAATGATGGTCAATGGAGAAAGATCCAGTGTTTGGAGCAATTCGCCACTCCATGACCCACGTAACTTCCGCCTTTCAGTTTCGATAGAAATCTATCGGAGTGATGCAACTCTTATATTATACAGCGCTGGTCTTAAGGATGGCGGTGGGTTGGCTTTTTTTAAAATGTGACATATGCAATTTCCACTGAAAAGCCAAAAACGTTTTTGGCATTTCTGGAAGAGAAAAATGAGATAAAGGCTGTGTGTTTTGTTAAAGAGAATTGACTGTTTTGAAAATTTTTGGATAATTAGGTGATCAGTAGACTCATTTCAGACAGTTAAAACCTACAAATGCACCATTTTTCAGTCAATGACCACTTTCAATTTAATGCAAGGGAAAATATGGATCCTTTAACACCCGCTGGAAACATGGCATGTTTTCATCAGGTACGCTTACAAAATTTAATGCCCTCATGCAAGACTTTTGTCCAACATTGAGGTGGGAGGTGGTGGTATAACTGGAAGGCATAACATCTTAAAGTAATAGACACACATCACAGCACCAGTAAACATACAGGGAACAAACATCGAGATGGTGACATCCTACAAGCACCTGAGTGTTCATCTGAACAATAAACTAGACTGGTCACACAATACCGACGCACTCTACAAGAAGGGACAGCGCAGGCTGTTCCTACTGAGGAGACTCAGGTCTTTTGGTGTACAAGGGGCGCTGCTGAAGACATTCTACGACATGGTGGTGGCATCAGCCATCACTTTTGGAGTGGTCTGCTGGGGCAGTGGCATTACAGCAGCCGATAGGAAGAGACTGAACAAACTGATCAAGAAAGCTAGCTCTGTCCTGGGGCAGCGCCTTGACCCAGTGGAGGAGATAGGAGAGAGAAGGATGGTGGCTAAACTGTCATCTCTGCTGAAGTCCGAGTCCCACCCTATGCAGGACATACTGAACACACTGAGGAGTTCATTTAGCAGCAGACTACATCATCCTAGGTGCGCAACCGAGAGGATTCGCAGGTCCTTCTTACCTACGGCAGTCAGACTGTATAACCTAAGCAGGGCTGCTCGCAGAGATGGCAAAAAAAATGTGACGACCTAATAGTACTGAATGCAAAAGACACAATAGACTTACACAATGGTCCCCTCCAGTATATACAACTAGGACAGTATCGGTCACTACGGAGGGTGACAATATGTATGGGTACATATTCATACTATGTAGGATAACTAAGTAGACGGTTATGCTGTTTATTCCATCTCGCTACAATGCTCCGCACTTTGTATACATATTTATATATTGATGTGTATGTATGTATATCCACTGCTCTTATTTATATCTTCCATATCTTCTTAATTATTGCTCTGAGTGTTGCTATCCCTGTGCTGTTGCAATCCTGGAATTTCCCCATTGTGGGACTAATAAAGGTTTATCTTATCTTAAGATAAGATAAGATAAGATAAGCAGGTGATAAGAAAAGCAGATAAGATAAGATAATATCTTATCTTATCTTAAAATGTAATTTTCAATACAGTCTATGGCAGTGATTCTCAATTGGTAGGTCATGACTCAAAAGTGGGTTGCGGACAGCAGGTCAAAAAATAAATAATATTCTGAAGTTTGTTTTTTTTTTGTTTTGTTTTTTTTTTTTGTTACTTATTTGTACCCGTAGGTAGACTTGGTTTGCAGTCTGGTAACAAGCCACCGGCTGCTGGTCGCTGCGTGCGCAAGCGCCCTAAACCTACATGTTTTTGGTGTGCGGGAGGAAACCGGAGAAATCCCGGAGTAAACCCGCGCAACACAGGGAGAACATGCAAACTCCACACAGCTCACTGTTGGTCGGGGACTGGGATCGAACCCACGATCTCATGATCCCCGCGATCCCCCGGCCGAGGGTAAAACTGTGCTGCCACAGTGCTAAACCACTGCGCCACCGTGCAGCCAGAAGCCAGAAGTTCAGTTATATTTGAAGTTCGACTTGTCTTATTTTGACAAAACTTTTATTTTGATAGGCATGCGTCAGAGAGGTGCTGCTCTCTGGCACCGTAGGCATGGTATCCATCATTTGATTTTATTTATCTTTTTTTTTTTTAATTACTTATTTTGTACCCGTAGGTAGATTTGTTTTGCAATCTGGTGACAAGCCACCAGCTGCCAGTCGCTGCGTGCGCAAGCGCCCCGTATCCCTAACCTGCATGTTTTTGGCATGTGGGAGGAAACCGGAGAAATCCCAGAGTAAACCCACGCAACACGGGGAGAACATGCAAACTCCACACAGATCACTGTTGGCCGGGGGCAGGGATCGAACCCACGATCTCATGATCCCCGCGATCCCCTGGCCGAGGGTAAACTGTGCTGCCGCAGTGCTAACCACTGCGCCACCGTGCAGCCCAGCACGGGCTGATTGACGTTTACTTCAAGTTTGTGTTGCTATTCAGAGGTGAGATGGCGAAGAGCAAATATGACCCAGAGTATTTGAAATGTGGATTTTAATATATTGAGGATTAAAAAGGACAGAAGCTGCAATGTGTAATTTGCAGTGAAGTGCTTACGCATGAGAGTATGAAACCATCCAAACTTAAGCGCCATTTAGAAACTAAATACAAGCTGAAATACATGCTGGTGGAGTTTTTTCAGAGACAACTCCAGGAGCTGAGGACATCATAGAGAGATCTGGTGAGGTAAGCCTATCCCATGTTTGGTGCAGCGATGTGACGGCTGAGTATCCATCTCTCGCCATTTGTGCAGACAATTCGAGCAGCTCGGTAGTGCAATGGATAGCACTGTGGCAACTCAGTAAGAAGGTCACAGGATTGATTCCACCCCTGACCATCGCTGGTTCAATCTCACTCTCTGACCATCAGTGACCCTTCTGTGTGGAGTTTGCTTTGTCTGCGTGTGTAACAGGTTAAATGGGTCAGACATGGTTAACCCAATAGCTTCATTCTCCTTTAATGCACTGACTATAGTTTTATGCATTTGATAGAAATGGTTTCATACTAAGTTTTTTTTATGTGTTTCGGAATGTGTAATTAAGGCTCTTGCATATGTTTTGATGGACAAAGAAGACCGTAAGTTAATTTTGGATTGCTCTGTGATCTGTTGGTCATGCCTTTTTGCTCTGTGATCTGTTGTTTATGCCTTAGGGATCCAGTAGAGGGACTTGGCGCTCTGCATCTCAATACAGACGAGTGAAGGCAGCAGATGCATGTGTGATCATTTCTCCTTCCTTCCCTACTTTTCTTCTCTATTTAAGGGTACAGCATGTGGGTTTATCTCGGGTACTCCAGTTTCCTCCCACAGGCCAAAAACATGCAAGTTAGGTTAACTGGAGACTATGTGAGGTGGTGAAGGGATTGATGCCATACTGTGGCTTCCTCATCCATCCAAGTGGATGCCCTGAATTTCCCTCTGGAATTAATAAAGTATACGAAATACAAAAATACAAAAAAAAAATAATACTACTACTGCAGGGGACACAATAGGTCATGGCACTCCACCCAGGACAGGGGGTTGGTGGGGGGAGAAGATGGTCAGAAATGGTAATGGGGAAAAAGTGAGAAGAGCCAGCTAAGGGTGCCAGAGCGCTAAGGGGTAATAAGCCAAAGAAAGACGTGCCTTCCACCCCCGCTGTGCCAGGTTCACACCTGAGGATACAGGGGTCCAAATGTATTGTATTAAGACTTGCTGTGTGACGTATGTTAACCTCCTAACTGTGTTTGTCGCCAAATTGTGACATAACCCCTAGCGGTCAACAGTGGTAAAGATTTTTTTCAAGAAAATATTCAGATCAGATGTCAGAACTTTCCAAGGCTATAACTTGAAAGTGGTAAGAGATAATGGCTTACTGTCAATTAGAAAGATGTAGAATATGATCCAAAGTTTCAGTTCAGAGTAAATTTATGCATCTAATTTGCAAACAAACAATCAAAGATATCTGTCACTTACCGCTGGCAAGGCAGCATCCTTTTGCGGCATTCTGGTTGTTATTTTGTCCTCTTCCAGTCATTTTAGCTTTCTCTCCTACATCCAGAAACTGTTATTGATTAGTCCACCTTACTTTTGCTTTTATTCTGCTGCAATTTATCTTATATGACGACATGCAACCGGCAATTGCTCTGCAGTCACATGGTGCTTCGGGCGCCGACAGGTGAAATCAACGAGCTTTGCGCTCCCTGTGTTATAAGAACATGTAACCATCTACCTTCATAAGCTAAATAATCTCTTTTTAGAATCATAGTTGGCAAATTCGGAACCATATCCTTCGAATTTGCTCCTCTGTCGGCGATCGCGTATGTCCACAACGATGAGTACCATCCATTTTGTTTTGTAATCTCAAAGACGAAGAAGAAGAAGAAGGATTTCTTACTCTTTGGTGTATTACGTGCCATCCATGAGTCCTCCAACGCGTGCCTGCCACCTTGTGAACTGGCATGATCAGTACAAATCCTCAGTCCAGCTGGGGAGTGTTTGGCACGTTATATCAGTTGACAGGTGCAGCGCCGCACTCTGCCACTAGGGGCACACGGAATGACAGAGCTTAAGGGCACTCAGATTCAGTATGTTTTACTTGTTGGAGGAGAAATACAGTCTGTGTCGTCAGTTTGTGGTCTCGTCTGATTCCTTCCTCCGCACTGCCATTCAGCATGACCCATTGGTGTGAACATGGCTTCTCTACTTTGGTCCAGAAACAGACTGGACACTGAGCATGATCTGAAGCTGCGTTCTGATTGCCCAATAGTATACTCCGAAGTGAATTGCACAGGGTGTCCGCCATATTAACTGAGATTCCAAATCGAAGAGAGCGAACAGTCTTCAGTTCAAAGGGAACTGAGAACTGTGCAGGGAAGAAGTGACCTACCGGGCATCACTTCACCGGAAGTTGACAAAAAGATTACCCATAAGCCACTGTGCCTCAAGTACGAGTAAAACAAACTATTGTTGCTAACGTTATTAACAAGCTAAACTGATGTTGGTTATTGTTTTTATCAACTGATTGTAATAAAAATATATTAGTATTAATATTTTATTTAAGAAATATAAATTATTCACCATAGTATCAGTATGTGTCCATGGTTACCATGGTAACGCACGTAGGAGGGAGCCGACTGTTACAGGGTGTTTCAAATGGAGAAATTTTGTGAAGGGCAGTTAACTTCACTGATATTCCCTGAGTACAGAGCAGGGAGTAGGGAATACAGTTGAAGTACACTGTGGATCAGAACGTAGCTAGAAACTTGCTCTCTCCACTGTCGCCCCAGACTTTGAAACTCTGATCAAGAGTAAAGCACATGCCCAGTTGTCTCACTGACTTCCACAAATGACTGGTTAGGTAAAAAAAACATCTCATTTTGTAGGCCTTTTTGATTTTGTGCAGTTTGATATTTATTTTATTCACTTTTTTATACATGCAGCTGCCATGTTCCTCCTCAGTTTGTGTTCTGGATGCAGAAATAACCAAAGATGTGAAACATCTCATTTTGTTGCCTGATTTATTTTGTGCAGTTTTGATATTCAGTTTTATTTTATTCACTAAGGCAGTTGTGTCTGTTAGTCCTCAGTTACTTCATAATGTGCTCTGAAATGCACTTTGCACATATACATAAACAAATAAATATGTGTATTAATGTTTTAAAAATGACGTACATGTTTTCAAAGGCTCTCTTTGAAAAATAAATGTGCATGCTTTGAATTCTGTATAAGTGGGTGTGGAGTTAATGACCGTGGGCGAGTGTGGGTCCCAGGGTGAGCCCAGCTGAGAGCCCCTGGTCTGTGGTGTGACCTGAGGGGCTGCTGTGACCGCTGACCATTCCTTCAGAGACGGCAAGGAAGTAAAGCCAGTCTAATAAAACCAACACCCGCTTAGTCTAGAAGCTTCTTAGAGCTGATACCTCCACATATGAATACAATCAAGTTCCTTTAGTCTACTCTGCACTGCTTGTGCTGAAATATGATTCCAGTCTCTCTTCTTAAGATATGTTGTCACCCATCACACATTGGCAAGAAAGGCTGAAACCAAGTTTTGTTGAATGAGTGTGATTTGAAAAAAAAAAACAACAACAACAACAAAAAAAATAAACTCTCCTCCGTCAAAGGATTCAGTAATAATTTCATGTGTTAAGTGACAACAGTGGTCAAAATAAAGTGCATGAAAAGTTAAGGCGAAAGATCGGTACCAGCACTGTATTTCAGAGAGAATTAAAACTGAAAATAACTCACCTTTTCACCAGCCTGCACACAGACCACGGACAGATAATGTAACGAAAATGGCGCAGATTATTACTTTCATTTTCAGCCGCATTAACAGGAAGTTGGTTGCAGAGCGGCAGGAGCTGCTGAGTGGAGCAGAAAATCAGACGATATTCATGTCATGACCTGACGATTTCACATGAAGTGAGATGACATCAGCACCCCCGAGCCCCTTACCTTTGCTTAATTACATTAAAGGCAACCAGCAGTAGGAATTCAGTGGACATCTAAAGTCAGATGGTGGTGATAGCAGTGACACAATTCAAGAAATAACACCTTAATCTTATTTGGTACAGTGTTTCCTCATTTAGTATATTTTGCAAACTAACAAGGACGTAATTATTTTTGATTTGATGATAACCACAAAAAAGATAATTTGGCTATTAATTAAATTGTATTTTGTTAATACCGTATAGTGCTAGTTCACAACATCAGCTGCTTCAGAACTTCAGTTTATAAAGTCCCCACAACATTACATAGAGGACCATTTTGTGACAGAAGCAATCACTTGGCAACCTTGGGGAGGAAAACAGTCCCTTCAAGAGACCCACATGTTATGTTGTTATTAGGACATATTATTGTGTGACACGGGTGGTGGCTCCACCTTTCTGGTTCTGCCGCCACCCGGGGTATAAGAGGGCTGTAAAGAAGAGGGGTGGTCTCTTGACCTCCTCTCAGCCTGACGGCAGCACCTTGTGTTATACAAGTGAGTCTACAATAAAGTCGTGTTCAGTTCAACACCCAGCCTCATCCTTGGTTCTCGTTTACCGACATAACATTTGGCGACAAGGATAAAAGTATGGACGCAGGGGTTTCTACTATTCGGCCATTTTTGGAGCTTCCTGGCGAGCCACCAGTTCCTAGGGCGAGGTGGTTCGCCGCATTTCAAAATTACTTGGTGACACTGAACCTTGGTAGTCTGGGGAAGTTGTGGGCACAGGCACTGCTGTGTGACGTATTAGAGGTTCACACAAGAAGAGGAGCAGATGGCTGCGACAAAACAGGCTTTATTGAAACACACCCTGAACGCAGACAGGAGGGGAGGTCATTCTCACAGACCTCCGTTTCAATAAAGGTTGCACAAACACATAATCAATCTTGTTCTAATTCTACCTATAGCACTGCTGGGCCATTATAACGCAGTTATAATGACAAAGCAGTATAATGACACAGTAATAACATTTTAACACACACGAAAATAATGTCCTCTGCTGGCAAAGCATGCTGGGAAAATCCCTGCCCCCCTTAACACAGCCCCAATGTTACACTGCCCCCTCCCCCCCCGGACTGGTTTCTGTCCCCAGAAAAATACTGTAGAAGTCCAACTCAAAAGTCCAAAACGAATCCGTCCAGGTGTCGGGGTGGCCTTCGTTGCCGGCGACCAGCACGTACAGGCCCACCAGTGTCCATCTGTGTCTTGGTCAGAGTATCTGGTTGGGGTGAAGGCTCCAGCTCGACCACCAGCGGGGCGGGTGGCTGGTACGGGGCGAGACGGTCACGGTGGAGTACCACGACCTGGTCCCTTTTCTTTAGCCTCACCCTGTACACCACATCCGACAGTCTCTGCAGAACCACGCATGGTCCCGTCCAATGGCTCGCCAATTTTGGTGACTGTCCTCTTTTCCTATCAGGGCAGAAGACCCAGACTCAATCTCCTGGTGCAAAGTCCCTCCGCTGGCAGTGGGAGTCATATGCCCGCTTCTGCCAACTCCCCGCCACTGCCAGGGCCTCCCAGGCGGGCCGCTGCCTTGCGTCCAGCCACTGCCGAACCCGGGAAATGACCAGATCTCTGTCCTGCTCGCTCTGCATCTGCTGCGCACCGAGGGCCTCTGTGACGTCATCGCTGGGGGGAGTTGCCTGATTATCCAAGGGGAACTGTGTGCCGCTGTGTTATTCCTGCTCACAGCAGTCCGGAGAGCAGCAGCCCATGGGACGGCCTGGTCTCGATCCTCTGCCCGCTGGCAGTGACGACAGTCCAACAGCTTCTGCAGCTGGCGTGTCTGTCCCGATTCCAGACTGCTGCAGCTCTGCTGGAACAATTCTTCGGCCACCTGCTGCGTTTCTGCTGACACGTTGACCCGCTCCGCTGTGATCCTCCCCCTTGCTGTATCTTTCTGTGATCATGCTCCCTCTGCTCGTGCTGGTGGTGCCGTTGTGCCCAGTTTTTGCGGTCACCCGCCCGGTTCGGTCCGTCCTGGCGGTCCCTCGATCACGCAGGCCTCCGTGTTCCTCCTCTGGGTCCCGCTGCAGAGCGTGATGGTCCGAGCTCCCAGCCGGAGGGACAATCTGGCAGTGTCAATCTTTGCGCTCCACGCTGTGAGCAGATCGAGTCCAATAATGCAGGGGTCTTGGATGTCAGCCAGCCAGAACAGGTGGTTTGTGTTCTGGCCGGCCACCCCCACCACAAGAACTCTCACCCTCCCAGTCTGGTGCGCTCACCGGTAGCTGTGGTGACGCAGCGCCCGGTGGGTTCCCACCCCTGCGGTTCTGTTTCGTCCGTGCCTGGCAGCACACTGGGTCGGACCAGGGAGATGGTAGAACCGGTGTCGATCAGGGCCTGGATCGGTGTGTTGTCCGGGCTGCACTGTAGGTACATCCCCGGCAAGTGTCCAATTAGGCCCACACGTGGTGACAGCTCATCGGTTTGTCGTGGGGTGGGTGCAGGGAAGTACCACGCGATGTGTCCTGGCTACCCGCAGCGGAAGCACCCTTCCTCGCGCCGCTGCGGCCGTCTTCTCCGTGGGCGCGCTGCCGTGGTCTACCGCAGCTCCTCCTCCTCCTCTTCGCTCTCAGCCATGGCCTGGAAGGCTCTCTGTCTCGGTGCCGATGCATCAGCTGTACAATCCATTAGCAGTTCCACCCACTCCACTTCTGCCACAGCTGTCTGCTAGCTGCTTGTGGCGTTAATCCGGATGTGGCTCTGGAGCTGGGCCGGGCGGAGACCCCGGATGAAGTTCCAGAGGGCGAGCTTCTCCACTATTTCTGGCTCAAAATCCGGGTAGCTGCGTCATGTCAGCAGCCATATGTCCGCTGCGTAGGCTCCCAGGCTCTCCCGGCTGCCTCGCCGGCGGTTGGCCAGCTGTTCCTCTGCATGCTCAGCGTTGTCCGCTCTCCCAAACCGCCTCTGGAACGCTCCTTGTAGTGCTGACCAGCTGCGGTGTTCCTCGGGCCAGAGATCGGACAGCGTGCGGAGAGCCCTTCCCTCCAGGGCCAGTGCAACCTGCACGGCGGTCTCGTCTGGTGGCCAGCCGTTCAGCGCAGCAGCCAGCTCGACCTGGACCAGGTAGTCATCCAGCAGGGTTTCACCGTTGAAGCGGGGAATCTTGGCCCACTGCTGGATGGGTGGTCTGATCGCCTCTCGGTTGATCGCCACCTTTGGTCGCCGTGGGATCGCCGGCCCGTCCTGCTCTGAAAAGGGCAGGGAGCAGGGCTGGTTTGCTCTGCTCAGCCTGCCCTGCCTTGAAAAAGGCAGAAGGAGGGGTACGCTGGTCCCGTCGGGTCCGCTGCTCCGTTCATCCCAGAGAGCAACTCCAGGGGTCCATACCTGTCAAGTGATACGGTTTCGCCGTATTTTAATACGGGAAAAATGCAATTTTAGCAAATACGGGCGTATTGCCATTTCTGTACGCCAAAAAGAAAAATATACGGGAAAAAAAATTATTGAGAGTGTGGAGGAACACCTCGTGTGTGACCCCCACAGCGTACGGGGCTGGCAGAGCGCTCAGCGTGAGCAATTATCACAACAGTGAGAGGTATGGAATGATCATTATGCAGATGCGCCTCGCACCTTCTGTTGTCCTGCTGCTCCGGAACAGAGAGGAATCCCGGCGCCAGTAATGCTGCACCTGGTATGTGTGACTCTAATGCAAATGTCCATGCTTTCCTGCTGTATACTGTGATGCTAATGTGCCATGCATGCATTGTCTGTAGCCGGGTATATAAGTTGACTGTCTGCATGAAGCACCCTTTTAAACTTCAGTTTGCCGTGTCCGCCTGCACTTATTTCGATCCTCCACAAGCGTACCTAAGCAGTGTTTTTGTGATTTTCAAAATGGCTTCTTGCAGCGCACCGCCAGCGAAGAAAACAAAGCTTGAAGAAAAGGGAAATCGAGGGACTGGACGTCACCGTTCTCCCTCACCGTCACCATTTATTTATTTATTTTTAGATTGCACAATATTCCATGGGAGAATGTTGTGGGCTTTGCTTTGGACAATTGCAACACGATGGTAGGTCGAGACAATTCTGTCCTTTCCAGACTGAAGGAGAAATCTCCAAATGTTTTCAGGTATGGGCAGTATTATTCACCTTCAAATATTACCTAAATATAATAAAAAAAATGCTTTAAAATCTTAACAAACATGCTTAGAGGTAGCCCAAATCCCCTATAGTGTACTGTTATTTTGTATCTTGGAACTTTGCTTTACATCTGAATGTATAGCATTATATTGAAAGGGCTGAATAAGATTGATATTTTCATTGTTATTATTATTAACACAATTTCAAAGAGAATTATTTCTGATACTTAACTTATAAAACAAAAATCCATTCTGCTTTTGTTCCAGCATTGGCAGTATAAATGAATGAATTTGAAATAGTTCATGTTGCAGTTGCTGTTTGTTTGGTTTTTGTTTGTTTTTTTTGTTTTTTTGCTTCAGTTTTCTTTCATCTGCCGATAAATACAGTTTTTAAGTACTCAGTACAGATGTGAAAGCCCCCCCAATAAAGGAGGCATGAGGTCAGTACAGGTGTGAAGGCCCCCCCCCCAATAAGGGAGGCATGAGGTCAATACAGGTGTGAAGGCCCCCCCCCAATAAGGGAGGCATGAGGTATGCCTTGACAGGTATGGGGGTCGGTGTCTCAGCGCCGTCGTCCGTTTCCAGCTGAGCGATGAATCGCTCCAGCTGCCGGATCTCTGTTCTGATCCTGGCTTTCATCTGCTCCATATCCCACTCCTGACACCAGTGTGACATATTACAGTTTCACACAAGAAGAGGAGCAGATGGCTGCAATGAAACAGGCTTTATTGAAACACACCCTGAACACAGAGAGGAGGGGAGGTCATTCTCACAGACCTCCGTTTCAATTAGGGTTGCACAAACACATAATCATTCTTGTTCTAATTCTACCTATAGCACTGCTGGGCCATTATACTGCAGTTATAATGACAAAGCAGTATAATGACACAGTAATAACATTTTAACACACACGAAGATAACATTCTCTGCTGGCAAAGCATGCTGGGAAAATCCCCTCCCCCCCCAACACAGCCCTGACGTTACAGTTGGTTCAAAACTTGGGAATGGAAGGACAGCGTATCCTTAGTACCTTAGGCGACAGTGATAGCTTTGTTGAAGTGGTTGAGCTAATGGCACGACATTTTCGCGCCATTAGCCAGTTGAGAGTTTCCTTGGCTGTATGTTTGGGATCATTGTCTTGCTGAAATGTCCACCCTCGTTTCATCTTCAGTATCTTGGCAGATGACAGTAGATTTTTATCAAGGATGTCTCTGTACATTTGTCCATTCATCTTTCCTTCAATTATATGAAGTCTGCTTGTACTACATGCTGAAAAACACCCCCACACCGTGATGGAGTGTGCAGCAAACATGCTGTGTGTTGTGGCATCCAAAAAGTTCAATTTTGGTTTCATCTGACCAGATTATATTCTCCCAGCATTTTACTGGCTTGCCCAAATGTTTTTCAGCAAACTTTAAACAAGCTTCAACATGCTTTTTCTTCAGCATGAAATTGAAACCAGCTGAAATTAATTTGCATTGATGGGGGATGGGATGGCTTCCTAATTCTGATGGATTTCAGCTGGTTTCTTGGCTTTCTATACCTTTTTGCACCTCTTTTTATTCATGTGTTCAACACTTCTTCCCAGTGTCATTCCACTTTATTAAATAGAACTTGTTTTGTGAACACAGTTGCCTTGGTTTCTTTGTATGTATGGATTACTTGGGTTGTTACTGATATCTGGTGAAAATCTCAGGTTAATGGCTCCATCAGAAATATGTTTAATGAGAAAAATGTTGACATTGTGGGGGCATAGTGTGGGGGTTTCTCCACCCAGAGAAGGCAGGGGGAAGGGGAGAACAAGGAACCGAAGGAGGAGGTGTCACCAGGGTGTATCAGACGGGACTGTTGGGTCTATGCGCCCCCTGGGGAGAGTAAGAGCTACCGGAGTCACTGAGTGTCATCACCCACAGCTCACGGGCTTCCACCTCAGCTGGCGTTACCCCCTGGCGTTACCGGCTCCGGAGTCCACCGATGAACCAGAGGCCATGGCTATCGGGCGCACTAGGCTCCCTCCGCTCCCTCTAGCGGAGAGACAACGCCGGCAGGAACGGGGTCTCTGCATGTATTGCAGAGATGACCAGCATCCCGTGGAGCTGTGCCCGGTTAAGCCAAACGGGGAGGTCCGCGAGTCAGTACAGGGGGCCTCGCGGACTCTAACCGGTCTAACTCCCTATCTTCTTGTACACTGCCCTTACGATTCTGCCACAACTCCACTGGGCACTCCATTCACGCACTGGTGGATTCCGGGGCAGAGCAGAGCTTTATTTCTAAGAGCCTGGCAACCCATTTGGGCATACCATGTCAACCACTGCCTAACCCCCTAAACTTGGTCACTGTCTCCCGTTCTCCCCTGGGAACTGTTACACATCGCACGAAGCCAGTCCCCATCATAGTCTCCGGCAACCACCTGGAGGATTTGTCCTTCTACGTCCTGCCTTTCTTCCGGCTTTTTACTTCTTCCGGCTTTCAGAGAGAGCAGACGCATTTCTTCTCCTCTCCTCTCTCCTCTCCTCCCTTCACTGATCCCAGCTTGCTGTGTCCTGTCTGTGTCTCATCATTATCACATGACTGACACACACACACTGTCTCTTTCAACTTGCTCTGTTAATGTGTGGAACTGTAACTTGTCTGCTAAGTGTGCAATTAGAGGGTTTTTTTCTATGTGATCATAATTTTGCTCACTTGAGCTCTATTTTGATAACTATGCTTTTTTCTCTCTGCCCAATGTGTCTCCCCCTCCCCCTCCCCCTCTTTACCCCCACTGTATGAGGCGCCTGTCGGCTGCCGCGTCATTAGGGAACGCTTAACATGAGCGCACCTTAATGTCAAGTAAAATTCCTTGTATGTGTAAAAGCATGCTTGGCAATAAAGTTCATTCTGATTCTGATTCTGATTCTGCCCTCCTTGTCGGACCGTGTCATCCTGGGATACCCCTGGCTGCGGGTGCATAACCCTGTCCTGGATTGGAGGACCGGCGGTGTCCTGTCCTGGAGCACCTTCTGCTTGGGCACCTGTCTCCAGTCGGCGCCCTGCACACCGTCCTCCCCTCCATCAGCGCCTGTCTCCGAACCTCCGGACCTGACCCTGGTGCCGCAGGAATTCCACGACTTAGGGGCGGCGTTCATTAAGTCCAGAGCTTTGACTCTTCCCCCGCATCGACCTTACGACTGCGCGATCAACATCCGCCTGGGGGCCCCCTTGCCGTCAGGCCGTTTGTACAGCCTCTCTGCACCGGAGCGAGAAGCAATGGACACGTACATTAAGGAGTCGCTCAGCGCTGGGATCATCCGCCCTCTTCGTCCACACTTGGCGCGGGATTCTTCTTCGTGGCAAAGAAGGATGGGTCCCTCCGCCCCTGTATCGACTTCAGAGCCCTGAACGACATCACCATTAAGGACCGTTACACACTGCCCCTTATGGACACTGCCTTCCACTCCCTCCAGGGGGCGACCTGGTTCACCAAGCTTGACCTCCGCAGCGCTTACCATCTCGTTAGGATCCGGGAGGGAGACGAGTGGAAGATGGCCTTTAGGATGCCCAGTGGCCACTTCGAGTATCTCGTGATGCCGTTTGGGCTCACCAACGCACCTGCCGTCTTCCAACGTCTAATCAACGACGTCCTCCGGGACTTTCTGGGAGTGTTCGTCTTTGTATATCTGGGTGATATACTCATCTTCTCCAAGGCACGAGATGAGCACCAGGCCCATGTGAGGCGGGTCCTACAACGGCTGCTGGAGAACCGGCTGTTTATTAAAGCCGAGAAATGCGAGTTTTATGCCCGAACCACCTTCCTTCCTGGGGTTCGTCATTTCGCATAACCAGATCCTCCCCGACCCCGCAAAGGTTAAAGTGGTGGTCGAGTGGCCCACGCCCACGTCCAGGAAGCAGGTGCAGCAGTTTATTGGCTTCGCAAATTTCTGCCGGCGCTTTATCCCTAAGTTCGGCGCCATCGTCTCCCCCCTGACCCGCCTCATGTCACCGAAGGTGCCTTTCCAGTGGTCCGAGGAAGCAGCCACTGCCTTCAAGACCCTCCAGGCGGAATTCTCGTCCTCCCGGGTCCTGACCCAGGTCGATCCTGCGCTTCACTGCTTAGTGGAGGTTGACACATCTGATACAGGGGTGGGGGCGGTGCTTTCTCAGCGCTCGCCGGTGGATGGAGTCAAGCAGCCCTGCGCCTTCTTCTCTTGACAGCTGACGGCGGTGGAACGTAACTATGACGTCGGCGACAGGGAGCTTCTCGCTGTCAAGCTCGCGCTAGAGGAATGGCGTCACTGGTTAGAGGGGGCAGCCCAACCCTTTGTGGTCTGGACGGACCACAAAAATCTCGAGTACCTGAGGTCAGCGAGGCATCCGAATGCCTGCCAGGCGCGCTGGTCTCTATTTTTTGCTCGTTTCAACTTCACCATCACGTACCGTCCAGGCTCGAAGAATGGGCTGCCCGATGCCCTCTCCAGACAGTTTGCCCCCGAGGGTCCAGAAGAATCCGGTCATACCATCCTGCCCAAGTCGTGCATCTTAGGAGTGATTGCCTGGCCCATTAAGGACAAGATTCTGGACACTCAGAAGACGGAACCAGATCCTGGCGGGAGGCCGGAGGGGAGGCTCTTTGTTCCATCTGCAGTTCGGGGTGAGGTGATCCATTGGGCCCACACCTCCAGACTCGCTTGTCACCCTGGCATTACCCACCTGGTGGGGTGGCTGCAGCGCTCATTTTGGTGGCCAGGTCTCCATAAAGACGTTACCAACTATGTCCGGGCCTATCTCCAGTGCGCAACCGGCAAGACCCAGAACTCTCCACCTGCAGGTCTACTCCAGCCCCTGCCGATCCCGGGCAGGCCCTGGTCGCACATCGTCCTTGACTTCGTCACTGGTTTACCAGTCTCTAACACCTATGACACGGTCCTGACAATTGTGGACAGATTCTCCAAGGCCGCCCATTTTGTGCCTCTTCAGGGTCTCCCTTCAGCACTCGAGACGGCCGATCTACTGGTCCACACCATGTCGTCAGACTGCATGGTATCCCGCTGGACGGGGTCTCGGACAGGGGTCCACAGTTTGTCTCCCAGGTCTGGAGGAGTTTTTGCAGCACCTTAGGGGCCACGGTGAGTCTCTCCTCAGGTCACCATCCCCAATCCAACGGGCAGTGCGAGCACACGAACCAGGAGTTGGAAGCCACTCTGCGCTGCGTAACATCCTCCAATCCTTCGTCCTGGAGCTCCTACCTGACCTGGGTAGAATACGCCCATAATTCGGCCCAGTCCACAGCAACTGGAGTGTCACCCTTTGAAGCGTCCTTGGGGTATAACCCCCCTGTTTTCCCTGAGCAGGAGGGTGAGTTAGCCGTCCCCTCCATCCAGGCGCACATCAGGCGCTGCCGGAGGATTTGGGCCAAAACTAAGGACGTGCTTTTACGCACAGCGGCGCACAACAGCCCCACCGCCAATCGTCACAGGAGACCAGCTCCTGCTTACCAGGTGGGTCAGCGGGTGTGGCTGTCGTCTCAAGACATCAACCTGAAAGGAGAAAAGAAGAAATTGGCCCTGAGATTCCTCGGCCCCTTCGTGATCTCCAAAATCATCAAACCGGTGGCTGTGCGTTTGGCCCTCCCCCCCTCCCTCCGTGTGTGTCCCACTTTCCACGTCTCCAAGCTTAAGCCTGTTGTGTCCAATTCACTCTGCCCTCCTCCTAGGTCTCCTCCCGTGCCTAGAATGATCGACGGTGACCCGGCGTGGGGTGTTTCTGCCATTCTGGACTCCCGGCATCGGGGTCGCGGGCTGCAGTACCTGGTGGATTGGGAGGGTTATGGGCCAGAGTGGAGATCCTGGGTGCGCTCTTCGTAGGTGTTGGATCCAGACCTCATCACGGAGTTTCACTGGACACACCCAGGTAAGCCAGCGCCAGGAGGCGCTGGTAGGCGGGGGAGTACTGTCATCACCCGCAGCTCACGGGCTTCCACCTCAGCTGCGCGCACACCTGCGTCTCGTTAGTGTGCTGCTATTTATTCCATCCTGCCCTGAGCTCCAGCCTGGAGCCGTCTGTCTCCCAACATCGATATCTCCCAGCAGCTTCCTCCTCGTCAGGCCTGCTGATCTACGCTAAAGGACACGTAAGCTGTCATTATTGTCTGTTCATCCTCTTCTATCAGCCTCCCCTGTGCACAGGTGGATAACCCGGCGGCGGACTTACTCTCCATTGTCCCGCCGCTCCTCTGCCTCACCGCTTCGCCCGGACGCACAGCAGGACGTTGTCTCCCAGGCTTGGGACCTGCCAACGCCAGCCACCTCGTCTCTGCAAGTAAGCACAGCTCTAGATCACGTTCCCATGTGGTTGCCTAGCTAACCCCTTTTCTCCTCTCTCCCATAGGGTTGTCTGGCCGCACGACGTGCTGCTCTGTCCTGGCTTGCATCCTCCACCCGCATCACATACTAATCAATCACACATGCATCCATACACTCACCTTGTTGTTTAATAAAGCTGTCAAATCTACCTGAGCCTGCGTGCGTGTTTCCTGGGCCGACAATATGTCACTGAGAGAAGAAGGGTGTTGGAGCGGCACCGGTGTTATCTCATGTTAATGTGCCACACATTGCTTTGTTCAAACAACAATGTATTATGGTCAGAAGTTCCGGGTCTCAATGCATGGAAATAAAGATATAAAAAAGGAATGCACAGAGACCCAGGATTCTCTTTTGCTGTAAGTTGTATTGGAGAAAGAATAAAGTTTCTCTGTCGTCCAGCTCGTTGCCTCACCTGCCTCCATTCTCCACATTGGTGACCCTAAGACGTGCCATGGAAAGCGAGCCAAGCACCGCCCCAGAGACTGCCTGGAGGGAGAGCACCAGCGCCGCGTGCGTGGTCTCAGTTGAGCTCCCAGACTTCTGGCTTCACAACCCGACCATGTAGGTCTTGCACATAGAAGCCCAGTTCACACCCCGCAGGATGGACAATACCAGGTATTAGTACATGGCTGCTGCATTAGATGTGCGTGCCATGCAACAGGTGACAAGCCTGCTCCAGGAGCCGCTGGCCAAAGGTAAATATGAAGTGCTCAAGAGGATGCTGCTCCAGCGCTATACCCTTTCTGACAGTGAGAGGGCAGAGAGACTCCAAACATGTTCGGAGTTAGAGGACAAATCAGCAGTGGAGCTCATGAAGAGCATGTTGGTGCTGAGGGGGAAGGATGACAAATCTTTCCTGTTCACCCACTTGGTCCTCAGGAACCTACCGGCTACAGCGAGGGCGATCCTGGCCAACTCATCACGGCCGGTTGCCAAGGACTACCGCGCCCTGGCGCAGGAAGTGGACCACATCATTTTGGCGACCAGAACTCTCAGCGTGCAGACAGTGGCACTGGCAGTGGTGGTAGCCGGGACGGACACCAGAAGACGACGGTGCGATCTGTTTTTATCATCGCCATTACAGCTCAAATGCCCAATGCTGCCTGTCGCCATGCCAATTCAAAAACCGGGAAGACGGCACATTCGGAATTCAGTGGCAGCTGCAACCAATGGGGACAGGAACAGACAGGAACAGACTGCTTTATGTCACGGACACACGTTCGGGAAGGTGGTTTTTGGTGGACTCCAGCTCTCAGAAGAGCCTCATCCTGCCGGTCAACGCAGATGGGGTGACAGGATGTAGCGGTCCCGAGCTCACTGCCGCCAATGGATCCACCAGCAGGACATTTGGCGAGCGGATACTGACGACATGCTTACACGGACGCAGCTTTCAGTGGGACTTTGTGATAGCTACATGTTTGAAGAGGGAAATGGCGGCGCGCATGGATGCTGCGGCCCCTCTAGGCATCAGTGAGTGTGAGAGTTTTGAGTGTTTTGATCATCCCAGACGAACATTCTGTAAAACTTACAACCGTGAGACCTTATTAAACATCAAGGTACTGCACGCTGCAAGAATTGCGGCGCTCGGATGTGACTTGGACATTCTATGCAGCATGGAATACTGTCGGAGATTCCACTGGCAGCTACCTGGGAGAGGAGGAAGCGTAAGCGGCGTGAACGCAAACAGAAGCGAGGAAAAGGAGCCGGGATTCATGCTAGGCTAAAGGCTAACCCCTCCAGACCAGCAGTACCGTCGCTCCTTCTTTCCAATGCTGGACAAGCTGCGTCTGCTGAGAGAAACCCGGAGAGAGTGGAGGGACTGCTGTGTATTTGTGTTCACGGAGACATGGCTCCACGACAACATCTCTGACGTGGCCATTCAGTTGGAAGGGATGACATCGTTCCGGGCGGACAGAGAGGCTGCTAGCTCCGGTAAGAGCCGGGGGGGGGGTGCTATGTATCTATATTCCCAAGAACTGGTGCTTTAATGCCACGTTAGTATCTAAACACTGCTCTCCATTGGCGGAGTTCCTTATCGTGAATTGTCGGCCATTCTATCTGCCGAGGGAATTCACCAACCTGTTTGTAGCTGCTGTTTACATAGCTCCTAGCACTAATGCTAAAGTTAATGCTAACGATGCACTCGGAGAGCTGCACGATGCTATCAGTGAATTTCAAACTTCACACCCGGACAGTTTTGTGGTGGTTGCGGAGAATTTTAATCACACCAGTTTAAAGACTGTGCTCCCCAAGTTTAAACAATGTGTAGACTTTAAGACCAGAGGAGAGAACATGTTGGACTTGGTGTACACAAACTTTCCAGATGCTTATAAGGCAACATCTCGCCCCCACCTCGGCCATTCTGACCACCTATCCATGATGCTGGTGCCTGCCTACAAACCTTTACTGAAGCACAGCAGGCCAGTAGAGAAACAAATCAGGATTTGGCCAGAGGGTGCAGCCTCGGCACTTCAGGACTGTCTTCTGCACACAGACTGGGAGGTCTTCAAAATAGCAGCCTCCCAGGGAGACAGGACAGATGTGGAGGAGTATGCTGAAACGGTCACCAGCTACATCGCAAAATGCACAGAGGATGTCACTATAGTGAAGACTATCACTGCACGGAGCAACTATAAATCCTGGATGACGGCAGAGGTGCACTTGCTGCTCACAGCCAGAGATGCAGCCTTCAGAGCGAAGGACAGGATCGCTCTCCGCTCAGCCAGGTCTGTGCTCTCAAAGGGAATTAAGACGGCGAAGCGCGCCTATGTGGAGAAAATCCAGAGACACCTCTGTGACACAAGGAACACCAAACGGATGTGGCAGGGAATTCGGGCGCTGACGGATTATAAGTCTAGGCAGGGGGTCGATGATGACAATGCTTCGCATTCCACAATGCTTCCAGACAGGCTCAACAACTTCTTTGCATGTTTTAAAGCATCAAACCCGACAATCAGAGGGAGGGTTGGCCCATCTCCACCATCTGTTGGGCCAGCTATCATCATCAACGCAGAGGACACACGGAGGACCCTAATCAGGGTCAACCCACGTAAAGCTGCAGGTCCGGACAGCATCCCGGGACGTGTGCTCCGAGACTGCGCGAGCGAGTTGGCGGATGTCCTGACTGACATTTATAACATATCCCTGAGTCAGGCCATCATTCCCAGATGCTTTAAGACCTTTTACCATAGTACCGGTGGCAAAGAAACCAGTTGTGTCCTGGCTGAATGACTATCGTCCTGTTGCACTGACACCAGTTGTGATGAAGTGTTTTGAACGGCTTGTCAAACCACACATCACAGCCTGCCTCCCTGCATCACATGACCCGCTCCAGTTTGCATATCATTCAAACCGTTCCACGGAGGATGCTATAGTCACCACCCTGCACTCTGTCATCACCCACCTGGATCAGAAAGACACCTACGCCAGACTCCTGTACATTGATTTTAGTTCAGCATTCAACACCATTATTCCCCAAGGCCTAATGGAGAAATTACTCCTTCTTGGCCTGAACACCGCCACATGTCTCTGGATCCTGGATTTCCTGACTGAGAGACCTCAGTCTGTCTGTGTTGGAAATAACATCTCCAACTCTATCACGCTGAGCACCGGATCCCCTCAAGGCTGCGTACACAGTCCACTGTTGTTTACACTTCTAACACATGACTGTGTATCCAGACACCAGGGGAACCAGATTATTAAGTTTGCAGACAAGACCACAGTGGTGGGACTTATTCAGAGGGATGAGGAATCAATGTACAGGGAAGAAGTTAGAGACCTGGAGGGCTGGTGCAGGAAGAACAATCTGGTGCTCAACGTGGACAAAACGAAGGAGATGATTATTGACTTCCGGTGGTCACGGCCTGACCACGTCCCTCTCAGCATCGGCGGCCGTTTGGTGGAGAGAGTGGAGAACATCAAGTTCCTCGGAATGCAGATCTCGCAGGACCTGACCTGGAGCAAGAATTCCTTGGGGATCAGGAAGCGGGCCCAGCAGAGACTGCACTTCTTGAGGAAATTCAAACAGGCCTCTCTCCCCTTCTGCACCCTCAGGACCTTCTACAGAGGTGTGGTGGAGAGTGTTCTGATGTACTGCATTGCAACATGGTACTCCAGCTGCAGTATGTCAGACAAAAAAGCCCTGCAGAGGATAGTTAAGGGAGCTGAGAGGGTAATTGGAGTTTCCCTTCCCCTCTGTCCAAGAACTTTTTCAGAACCGTTGTAGGAGCAGGGCACTGAACATTGTCAAGGACCACTCTCACCCTCTGCATAAACACTTTGAACTGCTGCCATCTGGCAAACAATTCCGGAGCATCAGAGGCAGAACCACCAGACTGATTAACAGCTTGCTTCCACAAGCTGTTAGGATGCTGAACAGTTGATCCGGAATCTTTCATACATACTACTGCACCTTATGGACATTATGTATATTATTTGCATATTATAGTTCTAGTTAGTTTTCAAGTATGTCTCAGGGATGTGTGAATGGCTGTGTTGGGGTGGGGGGTGAGGGTGTGTGTGAGTGTGTCTTAAATTATGTTCTTTTTACTTGGATGCCGAGAGAAATGCAATTTTATCTTGCCTGCACTACAGTTGTATGTACAGCAGCATGACAATAAAGGTTGATTTGATTTTTTGATTTGATTTTGATGTTCCAGCCCCATTTTAGGCGCAGATTTTTTAAGTGCTTATGGGTTGTTAGTTGATGTTGCTAATAGGAGATTAGTGGACACTGTCTCTTTTACCTCATTGCCCTGCACAGCTCCGGGAGCTGGCTCGACAACACTGGCTAACGTTATAACTCCAGGGGTAAGTACCAACATTTGCTCGCAGAGATCCCAGCACTCACGGTCCCGACTTTTTTGGCTACGGTAACGAAACACGGGATTGAGCACTTTATAACGACAAAGGCCCGCTGGTGTTCGTGCGTCCTTGGCGTTTGGACGCAGCTTAACTGGCCAGCGCGCGAGATTTCTGGTGTTTGAATAACACCACAGAACACGATCGTTAACCCATTCCGCACATCCAGGATTTTTTGTTGCACCTGGCCGGGGCGCGGGTTTTTCGAAAGTGGATCTGGTCCACGGACACCATCAGGTCCTGGTGCATGCGGAAAATGTTCCAAAAACAGCAGTAATAACTCCTTTTGGCCTTTTCGAGTTTTTACGCATGCTGTTCAGATTAAAAGGCGCGGCGCAGACTTTTCAGATAATGATGGACACAGTGCTTTGTGACTTGTCCTTCATTTTTTGTCTGCTTAGATAACATTCAGGTAGCTAGCGCGTCCGAGGAGGAGCACATCGCTAATCTCAAGACGATTTTTCAGAGGTTGGAGGTGCACCAGCTGATAGTTAACCCGGCGAAGTGCCAGTTCAGAGTACCAGAGATTGATTTTTTGGGCCACCGCTTTTCGCCGGAGGATGCAATTCCGTTACTGGATAAGGTGCGCACTGTGTCGGACTTTCCGCGCCCGCAGACTGTGAGAACACTACAGGAGTTTTTGGGAATGGTTAATTTTTATAACTGTTTCCTTTCCCGGGCAGCCCAGCTGATGCAGCTGTTGTACGCCACGCTTAAAAAAAAAGAAGCGCACGGAAACCATCGGCTGGACTCCTGAGCGAGTCCAGGCTTTTACTAACGCCAAAACAGCGCTTGCGGATGCCGCGTTGTTAGCCCACCTGGATCCGTCTGCACGGATAGCCCTCACTACAGATGCGTCTGATGTTGCCATAGGGGCAGTGGTGGAGCAGTGCGTCTCAGGTTCGTGGCAGCCGCTCATATTTTTCAGCCGCACTTTGCGTGACAATGAATGCAAGTGCAGCACATTCAATAGAGAATTGCTGGCTCTCCACCTGGCGATGCACCATTTCCAGTTCTTGCTGGAGGGGCACAAGTTCACCACGTTCGTGGACCAAAAGCTACTGACATACGCGATGTCCAAGGTCTCGGAACCGTGGTCAGCCCAGAAGCAATGGCATTTGGCCGCAATTTCGGAGTTTACTACCGACATTCAACACGTTACTGGTAAACTCAACATTGTGACCGATTGTCTGTCTTGCACGTTAATCGCCCCGGTCAACATAGGAATAGATTTCCCTGCCATGGCCGCTGAGCAAGCCGAGGATGTGGACATTTGTGCGCTCCATTCTGCGCCAACTGGTTTAAGGCTGGAGAGCAGTGTGGTGCAAGAAGGGTGCCCTCCCTTGCTCTGCGACATCTCCACCGGCCGCCCGTGCCCGGTGGTTCTGAGCTCTTGGCGCCGGCGTGTTTTCGAGTTGGTCCACTCCCTTTCACATCCAGGAGTGCACGCTTCAGTGAAGCTAGTGGGGGCGAAATTCATCTGGCCGCACTTGCGCAAGGACGTGAAAGAGTGGGCTGCAGCTTGCATCGCTTGCCAGCAGGCCAAAGCGCACAAGCACACCAGAGCCCCCCTTGAGCTGTTCCAAATCCCGGTTAGGAGGTTTGGCCACCTCCATGTGGATTTGGTGGGACCCCTCCCGCTGTCGCAAGGTTTCACGCACCTTTTGACAGTCGTGGACCACACCATGTGCTGGCCTGAAGTGGTCCCGCTGGCTTCTACCAAGTCTGTGTAAGTGGCGTGCATTTTTTTGTCAGCTTGGGTTGCACGTTTCGGATCTCCATCGGACATCATGTCTGACATGGGTCCACAATTCATTTCAGAACTCTGGTCCTTGATGGCCCAGAGCCTGGGGCTCAAAATTCTACCGCGTACAACCTCCAGGCTAACGGGTTATGTGAGCATTTTCATAGGTCGCTTAAACCAGCGCTCAGAGCTTTGCTCACAGACACAAATTAGGTCAACCGCGTGCCCTGGGTTCTTTTAGGGTTGCGCTCCCTACCTAAGGAGGATTTGGCAGCATCCCGGGCAGAACTCGTTTTTTCTCAGCCACTGCAGATCCCCGGAGAGTTTTTACCGGAAAACCCTGAGCCCGAGGCTGATCCGCCTGCGCAATTTTTTCACAGTACGGAGGCTGTGAGCATACCGGGCCCAGCCCACTATTGTTTTCCCCACACATTTGTCCCAAAAAGCTTGCAGAACGCCAGTTTTGTTTTTGTCTGGCATGATGCGCACCGGACCTGCACCCACCTACAACGGACCGTTCAGGGTGTTGGGAACTGGGGCGAAGCATTTTGTGTTAGACTTGGGGGGGGGGGTGTAGGCAGACCGTCTGCATCGACAGGCTGAAGCCCACTTTTGTGTTGTCAGATGAGCAGGTGGTGTTGGCCCAAGCTCCCTGGTGTGGACGCCCACCGTTGGTGGCTCCACAAGGTGGCAAACCCTCAGCAGGGACCTGCGGTCGTGAGGCTAATGTGTTTTCCCCCCCTCCTTCTTTCTCTCCACATACTGACATGCCCTCCTGTGCACCTCACCAGAAGGGCAGTTCGACTGGATCAGCGACCCCCCGCTACAGCTGCTATGGGTGCCGGCTCAAGCCCAAAGGACAGGGGGGTTAGTGCCCCTTCTGGGTGTTCGGGGGATGGGGGGGGGGGCTGTGTGGGGGCATAGTGTGGGGGTTTCTCCACCCAGAGAAGGCAGGGAGAAGGGGAGAACAAGGGACCGAAGGAGGAGGTGTCACCGGGGTGTATCAGACGGGACTGTTGGGTCTAAGTGCTCCCTGGGGAGAGTAAGAGCTGCCGGAGTTGCTGAGAGAGGAAGGGTGTTGGAGCGTCATGTTAAAGTGCTGATAACACGTTTTTGACATTTTTTAGCATGTTGTGTAAACCCAAAAGTCATTGTCTATGATCAATATAATATTTACAACAGTGCCTGCATAAACTAGTTATCATCAAAAAACCGCAGCCGCTGACTGGACTGGGGTGCCGCCCACCAAATTAAGGGCGGCACCCCAATGACGTAATCGACAGAACGGACAGTTTTTCTGGTTTCTTGTTTTAATTTTACCGCTATGCCTTCGCGTTGTGTCGCAGGCTTAGATAAACAGCAGGCCATGAAAGACCACATCACACGCTTTTGCTTCAACTGTCATAAGACTCCTCGTGCACTTCTCGTGCACTTTTAGGCAGGAGGAATGCACAAGGAGGGGAAGGATTAATGGATTTGCGCACAGCTTTGACCTACTTTCTGTGATCGCATGCTGACTCTCGCCGGTCCAGCCACATCCCCTCTCTCATTATCACCAGCTGATTCAAACTCCTGCTGATCATGTTTCCCGGTCCTCGCCCAGGTGTTTCTCATCACACCATCACCAGCAGTGCGTGTACATATTAGCGGCCATTTGCCAGTAACGCACTGCTGGTCAATAGTATTGTCATCTGTGCTGTTAGTCTGCCAGTATTTTCAGCACTCTCATGACGTTAGTCACTCCATGTTCGCTGTGGTTCTCATGCGTCCTTGAAGTGATGTTGGCTCTGTGGTGCACCTGTGGCTAACATGTCTCCTCTCATTTGTTCTCTGGGCAAACATTCGTTCACCTCTTATTCGTTCTCTGCCGCCAACAGTCCCTTATTATAGACACGGTGTGATAACGTCACCGATGCCTGCGCCATCACATCAGTGCTGCTTGCTGTTATTATGGGAATACATAACAATACCCTCAGCAACAATAAGAAAGATACAAAAAGGAATTATCATGGGCACATCCCGGACAACAAGGGAACAATCCAGAATGATTATCAGAATATCCAGAAAGTTGAATGTTTGGATACAGCCTGATAATTTTAGCATTAACTGATTGACTGTGAATAAATCTCAGCACCATCAGGAGGGTGTGAGGGGTGAACAAAGTCCTGTTTTCTTCTGGGCGACCATGAAATTTGTATGAACTGAAGCAATCTTCCAGTTGATGGAGACCAGTGAAACCTCCTGCTGAGAGGTTTCAGCTCATCTCTCCTCATGTCCCACATTGATGGGAAGAACAGCAGCAAACATTTTTTTTTTTAGTTTAGTTTATTGGTTTGTCAGGGACCATGTACAGAAAAAGCATTAAACACAGGGTAAAGATGCTCTGTACCAGATTATAACCTTCTCACTAATTTCCATCTGTAGTTCCTGAGGTGGGCAGGAAGATATTGAAAGAAAAACAGCACACATAATAGAAAGCAATTCGGGTCGGGTTTCAGAATCTGTTGTCCTGAAACAAGCAGGGTGTAAGTTTAAAGGGTAAAAAGATAGAAACAGCACACATAAAAACAATTTAAGAGTATAATTTCAAATCCCATTTATTGTTCTTGTTCTGACATATGGCATAGAAATAGAAAATCTTGTAGTGTCTCCTCATAACCCTGTACTGTCAGACCATTGTCTGTTAACCTTTGATTTTACTATTTCTGACTATTTGGCTCCTAAAGAAAAATATTACTACAGTAGATGCCTCTCAGATGATGCTGTTACCAAATTTATGCAGATTGTTTCCTCTATGCCATGTGTCAACACAACGGAAATAAGCTATAGACAGCTTGCTCCTTCTATAATTGATAGCATGGCAGATAGTGTTACAGCTTCTCTGCATCAGACTCTAGACTTGGTGGCCCCCTTAAAAAAGAAAAAGTCTAATCAGAGATTTCTAACTCCTTGGTTCAACACAGAAACTCATAGCTTAAAACAGAAGACTCGTCAATTAGAAAGAAAATGGCGCTCCACTAATTTAGATGAAATCTATTTAGCTTGGAGAAATCATCTTTTAATTTATAAAAAATCTCTAAGAAACGCTAGAACGAGTTATTATTCTGCATTAATAGAAGAGAACAAGAATAATCCCAGGTTTCTTTTCAGTACTGTAGCCAGGTTGACAAAGAGTCAGGACTCTGTCAATCCTAGCATTCCCTTAGAGCAGGGGTGTCAAACTCATTCCATGGAGGGCCAAGACCCTGCAGGTTTTACTTCCACCCAGTCTCTTCAGCAGGTGTTTTCACTGATCAGCAATCAGTGGGAGGAAAATCAGAGAAAACACCTGTTGAAGCCACTGGGTGGAGGTAAAACCTGCAGGGTCTTGGCCCTCCATGGAATGAGTTTGACATCTGTGCCTTAGAGCTTACTAGTCAGGACTCTATGAATTATTTCAATAATAAAATTTCATCCATCAGAGATAAAATCAGTCAGATTCTTCCCACCGTTAACTTAAATACAGTAACTACTACAACTCCTTCAACTGATGTCTGTCTTGATGAGTTTACTCCAATTGACCTTTTAGAGTTAGACAAAATAGTTTCCTCATCCAAACCTTCAATTTGTCTTTTAGACCCTATTCATACCAGGTTATTTAAAGAAGTCTTCCCACTTGCGTTCCTGGGGCAACGCCTTGATCCGATGGAGGAGATAGGAGAGAGAAGGACGGTGGCTAAACTGTCATCTCTGCTGGAGTCCGAGTTCCACCCTATGCAGGACATACTGGATGCACTGAGGAGCTCATTTAGCAGCAGACTACATCATCCCAGGTGCACAACCGAGAGGTTTCGTAGGTCCTTCCTACCAACGGCTGTCAGACTGTACAACCTAAGCAGGGCTGCTCGCAGAGATAGCAAAAAGACGTAACAAACTAATAGTTTTTTGAATGCAAAAGATGCAATAGACTTACACAATGGTCCTCTCCGGCATACAACTAGGAACATACCGGTCGCTATGGAGGGTGAGAATATGTATGGGCACATAATCATACCATGTAGGATAACTAAATAGACGGTTATGCTGTTTCATCCCACCTAGCAACAATGCTCTGCACTGTGTGTGTTTATATATTTACATATTTATTCCATCTAGCTACAATGCTCTGCACTGGGTGTGTTTATATTTATATATCTATATATTTATTCCATCTAGCTACAATGCTCAGCACTGGGTGTGTTTATATTTATATATCTATATATTTATTCCATCTAGCTACAATGCTCCGCACTGTGTTTTTATATATCTACATATTATTCCATCTAGCTACATTGCTCCGCACTGTGTGTGTTTATATACTTGCATATTTATTCCACCTAGCTGCAATGCTCCGTACTGTGGGTGTTTATATATTTACATATTTATTCCATCTAGCTACAATGCTCTGCACTGTGTGTTCATATATTCATATACTGTATTTATTCCATCCAGCTACAATGCTCTGCACTGTGTGTCTGTGTGTGTGTGTGTGTGTATATATATCCATCCATCCATCCATCCATCTTCTACCGCTTTTCCGGAGGTCCGGGTCGCGGAGGCAGCAGTTCAAGCAGAGAAGCCCAGACTTCCCTCTCCCCAGCCACCTGCTCCAGCTCTTCAGAGGGGATACCAAGGCGTTCCCAGACTAGCTGGGAGACATAGTCTCTCCACCGAGTCCTGGGTCTGCCCCGGGGTCTCCTCCCAGTGGGACGTGCCTGAAACACCTCAAGTGGGAGACGTCCAGGAGGCATCCTAATCAGATGCCCATACCACCTCAACTGACTCCTTTCAATGTGGAGGAGCAGCGGTTCTACTCTGAGCCTCTCCCGGATGACTGAGCTCCTCACCCTATCTCTGAGGGTGAGTCCAGCAATCCTACGGAGAAAGCTCATTTCAGCCGCTTGTATCCGCGATCTCGTTCTTTCGGTCATTACCCAAAGCTCGTGACCATAGGTGAGAGTAGGTGTATATATATATTTTATAGTAATATGTACATATGTATATTAGCTGCTCTTGCTTGCTTGTTTTTTTTTTTGTTTTTTTTTTTTGCCTTCTGATTGTTGCTCTGAGTGTTGCTATCCCTGTGCTGTTGCAATCCTGGAATTTCCCCGTTGTGGGACTAATAAAGGCTTATCTTATCTTATCTTATTGGTAGCTTTATTCTTCATATAATCAATTCTTCATTAACTTTAGGTCATGTACTGCAGGCTTTTAAAACGGCTGTAATTAAACCCTTACTCAAAAAGCCAACACTAGATCCAGGAGTTTTAGTTAACTATAGACCAATCTCTAATCTCCCTTTCATTTCAAAAATCTTAGAAAGAGTTGTTGCTACGCAATTATTTGACCACCTGCAGGGAAACGGTTTACTTGAAGAGTTTCAATCTGGGTTTAGAATCCATCACAGTACTGAAACAGCCTTAGCAAAGGTCACCAACGACCTCCTCATCACATCTGATAATGGACTGGTTTCTGTACTTGTCCTTTTAGACCTTAGTGCAGCTTTTGCTACTATCAATCATAATATTCTACTTGATAGATTAGAACACTATGTTGGACTTAATGGAACTTCGTTGCAGTGGTTTAGATCTTATTTATCTGATAGGTTCCAGTTTGTTCATGTCAATAATGAGTTTTCTTTCAACTCAAAGCTCAGTCATGGAGTTCCACAGGGATCTGTGCTAGGCCCTACTCTTTTTAGCTTATATGTGCTTCCGTTAGGCAACATTATTAGAAAGCACTTTATACATTTTCATTGTTTTTTTTATTTTTTATTTTATTTGTTTATTTGTCAGGGACAGTGCAATAAACATAGACAAAAAAGAAAATCTGATGTGTTGCACAGAGAGTGTATAGCATTAAGCTAGTTTGCAACTCTTGTCCCTGGATGGGCTTTAGAGAAAAGAAACAGATAAAAAGAGAAAAAGATGAAGAAAAAACTAAATGAAAACAGTATAAACATTATCCACATACATCAATGCAAACAAAATTATAAATACACAATATAAAAACCTGATTCACATTTGCCTGTTACAGTAAAATGCCTGTTACACATTTGCCTTCCCTTCTTCACTCACACCCTGCAGATAATCATTTCATACATGGGTACATTCTTGTTTACTTTTCAGCCAGTTTTTAACCTTTGTAGTAAATGTTTTAAAATCCATTATTATTTTGATTTCATTTGGCATTGTGTTCCAGATATGACTGCCCTTTATAGAAAAAGCTGTTTGTCCAAATGTGGTTCTGCGGTGGGATATTTTACAGTTATTGTTAACAGAACTCCTGGTGGCTCTGCTGCTGTCCTGTCTTTGGATGAATCCAACAAGTGGCTCTGACGCTGATTTATGGAAACATTTAAAAATTAATTTCAGAAAACAAAGGCCAATGAAACTCTCAAAACTCAGTAGATTATATTTTTTTAGAATATAACAATGATGCCACCTAATGGGCTCCTCAACAGAACAGTGTCCACTGTGGACTCCTTCAAGTTTCTGGGTACCACAATCTCCCGGAAGCTGAAGTGGTCCTCCCATATAGACACTGTCCGGAAAAAGGCCCAACAGAGGTTGTTTTTTCTGCGTCAGTTCAAGAAGTTTGATTTGCCTCAGGAGCTGCTGGTTGTCTTCTACACCGCCATCATCCAATCTGTCCTCTGCTTTTCCATCACTGTCTGGTTTGGATCTGCCACTAAACAGGACAAGACCAGACTGCAGCGGATCATTAAGTCTGCGGAGAGGATCATTGGTACCGACCTACCCTCCATTGAGAATTTATATCGGTCCATAACCAGGAAACGGGCGGGAAACATCTGTGCTGACCCGTCACACCCCGGCCACAAACTGTTTGAACTTCTATCTTCTGGTTGTCGTTACAGATCACTGAAGGTCAAAACCACCCATCACAGGAACAGTTTCTTTCCTCAAGCCATCACTCTGATGAACTCCTAACATTCACCTAGTCCTACCTGTTGCTGTACTCATGACTTTTCATCCATTCTTACATTGCACATAACTCTCACACTGCTTTTTACTTCTTTCACACTAGATCACTGAATCTGAGTTCACATTGAAATACTGTGTGACTGTATATTTTTTCATATATTTCTGCAAAGTGTGGATAGTCTGAGTAAATAACTGCATATATTCCTGTGTATATTTGCATCCTTTTATAGAAACGTGGACAGACTGTAATTTACTGTACATACTCTGTTGTCATTGAATCCTTATTTAAATCTTATTTAAATCCTCCACCTGAACAACGAGAGCAAGTTTTTAGCCAAAGTCAAATTCCTTGTATGTGTTGTGCATACTTGGCCAATAAAACTGATTCTGATTCTGATTCTGATTTTTATCCAGAATGTTTAGAGTTTGATTATATAATGAACCTATATGTTTTATTGTAGAAGGAGCTGCTTGAGCCCAAACTGTCAGACAGTATGATATATGCGAAAAACCATAGAATGCATATACAGTACGGCTGCTTGGTGTGGCATGTAATGTCTAATTAATTTAAAGCAATTCAATTTTTTTTTACTGTTTTAGAAATCTTCTTTATGTGAAGATTAAATTTGAGTTGAGGATCTAGTACAATGCCAAGGTATTTGAATTCTGTAACTGTACTAATATCTTGATCATGTATATTAACTTTAAAATGTTGCAAGTTACATTTTTTGATTGAAAAGCACATTGAAACTGTTTTCTGAAGGTTCAGCAGTAGATGGTTCTGAATGAGCCACTCTTGGACATCAACCATGTTTGAAGACAGGACGTCTGCAGCCTGAGCTGGAGTCTTAGCAGCTGTGTAAATAACTGCATCATCTGCATAAAGTTGACATGTTGCAGCTGAGCAGTGTAATGGCAGGTCATTAATAAAAATGTTGAAAAGTAAAGGACCAAGAATGGACCCTTGTGGGATACCCATGCAATTGCAGATGACACACAATTATACCTGTCATTGAAGCCAGGTGATAGTAATCAATTAGCCAAGTTGGAAGCCTGTCTTAAGGAAATCAAAGCTTGGATGACTTGTAATTTCCTGCTATTAAATTCAGATAAGACTGAAGTCATTCTTGTTGGTCCAAAAAACCTTAGAAATACCTTTCCAAATCAAACTTTCAGTTTGGATGCGGTTACTCTTTCTCTTAACAGCTCTGTGAGGAACCTTGGAATTATTTTTGATCAAGATCTGTCTTTCAATTCACATATTAAATTTGTTTCTAAGACTGCCTTCTATCATTTGCGTAATATTGCCAAGATTAGGAGCATCTTGTCTCAGAGTGATGCTGAGAAACTGATCCACGCTTTTGTTAGCTCAAGATTAGATTATGTATTGTAATTCTTTATTATCAGGTTGTCCTAAAACATCTTTAAAAAGTCTTCAGCTGATCCAAAATGCTGCAGCAAGAGTTTTAACAGGTACGAGAAAGAGAGATCATATCTCTCCGGTTCTGGCCTCCCTTCATTGGCTTCCCATAGAGTTTAGAATTAAGTTTAAAATCCTTCTTCTTACTTACAAAACTCTAAACAATCAGGCTCCTTTTTATTTAAAAGATCTGATACTACCATATTATCCTAACAGAGCACTAAGCTCCCAAAATAAGATAAGATAAGATAAGATAAGATAAGATAAGATAAGCCTTTATTAGTCCCACAACGGGGAAATTCCAGGATTGCAACAGCACAGGGATAGCAACACTCAGAGCAACAATCAGAAGGCAAGAAAAAAAACAAGCAAGCAAGAGCAGCTAATAAACATATGTACGTATTACTATAAAATATATATATATACACACACACACAGACACACAGTGCAGAGCATTGTAGCTGGATGGAATAAATATATGAATATATGAACACACAGTGCAGAGCATTGTAGCTAGATGGAATAAATATGTAAATATATAAACACCCACAGTACGGAGCATTGCAGCTAGGTGGAATAAATATGCAAGTATATAAACACACACAGTGCGGAGCAATGTAGCTAGATGGAATAATATGTAGATATATAAATATATAAACACCCACAGTACGGAGCATTGTAGCTAGATGGAATAAATATGCAAATATATAAACACACACAGTGCAGAGCATTGTTGCTAGATGGAATGAAACAGCATAACCGTCTACTTAGTTATCCTACATGGTATGATTATGTGCCCATACATATTCTCACCCTCCATAGCGACCGGTATGTTCCTAGTTGTATGCCGGAGAGGACCATTGTGTAAGTCTATTGCATCTATTGCATTCAAAAAACTATTAGTTTGTTACGTCTTTTTGCTATCTCTGCGAGCAGCCCTGCTTAGGTTGTACAGTCTGACAGCCGTTGGTAGGAAGGACCTACGAAACCTCTCGGTTGTGCACCTGGGATGATGTAGTCTGCTGCTAAATGAGCTCCTCAGTGCATTCAGTATGTCCTGCATAGGGTGGAACTCGGACTCCAGCAGAGATGACAGTTTAGCCACCGTCCTTCTCTCTCCTATCTCCTCCATCGGATCAAGGCGCTGCCCCAGGACAGAGCTAGCTTTCTTAATCAGTTTGTTCAGTCTCTTCCTATCGGCTGCAGTAATGCCACTGCCCCAGCAGACCACTCCAAAAGTGATGGCTGATGCCACCACCGTGTCATAGAATGACTTCAGCAGCGCCCCTTGTACACCAAAAGACCTGAGTCTCCTCAGCAGGAACAGCCTGCGCTGTCCCTTCTTGTAGAGTGCATCAGTATTGTGTGACCAGTCTAGTTTATTGTTCAGATGAATACCCAGGTACTTATAGGATGTCACCATCTCGATGTCTGTTCCCTGTATATTTACTGGTACTGTGAGGGGCTGCCCATGCCTGCGGCAGTCCACCACCAGCTCCTTAGTTTTCCTCGCGTTGATCTGGAGGCAGTTCCGATGGCACCAGTCCACGAAGTCCTGGATAAGCCCTCTGTACTCAGCTTCATCTCCATTGGAGATGAGGCCAACGATCGCAGAGTCATCAGAGAACTTCTGTAGATGGCAGTGTGTTGTGTTGTGTGAGAAGTCCGCAGTATAAAGAGTGAACAGGAAGGGAGCCAGCACCGTTCCCTGGGGGGCCCCCGTGCTACTGATGATCGTGTCGGACACACAGTCCCGGGTTCTCACAAACTGAGGCCGGTTCGTGAGGTAGTCCAGGATCCATGATGACAGGTGCTGGTCCACCCCTGCGCGCAGCAGCTTGTCCTTCAGGATCATCGGTTGGATGGTGTTGAAAGCACTGGAGAAGTCAAAGAACATGATCCTCACCATATTCCCGGGCTTCTCCAGGTGGGACAGAGAACGGTGAAGGAGGAAGATCACCGCATCCTCCACCCCAATGCCATGCTGGTAGGCGAACTGGAGTGGATCCATCGCTGGTTCCACCAGGGGGCGGAGGTGAGCAAGGAGCAGTCTCTCCAGGGTCTTCATCAAGTGGGACGTCAAGGCCACCGGTCTGTAGCTGTTCAGGTCTTTGGGGTGAGAAGTTTTTGGTACAGGTACCACACAAGATGTTTTCCACAGCTGTGGTACCCTCCCCAGTTTCAGGCTCATGTTGAAGATATACGTCACAATCCCACACAGCTGGTCTGCACAGGACTTGAGGAGCTTTGCGCTGATGCCGTCCGGTCCCGGCGCCTTCCTCGCCTTGATCTTCCTCAGCTCCGTCCTCACCTGGGTCCTGGTCAGGGTCAGGATGGGGGGCTGTGTGTTGGGAGTGGGGGGGTGTTGGTAGAGTGGGGAGTGGGCAGCAGGACTTGATTTCTTTAGAGGCAGCAGTGGTTGTTGTGCAGTCAGGGGGGGAGGGCGGTTGGTCAAATCTATTGAAAAACAGATTCAGGTTGTTCGCCCACTCCCTGCCCCCTGTGGCCTGGGGGGAGGTATTCTGGAGCCCCGAGATGGTTTTGAGGTTTCTCCAGACCCCGCTGATGTCGCTCTGTTGCAGCTTGTCCTCCATCTTCTTCCTGAAGCTGTCCTTGCCTTCTCTGATCTTTCTCCTCAGCTCCCTCTGTACGGACTTCAGCATCTCCCTGTTCCCCGACCTGAAGATCCTCTTCTTCTCTCTCAGAAGTGTTTTTATCTCAGGGTTGATCCAGGGTTTGTTGTTTGAGTGACGCCGTATGGTCTTGGTGGGAACGGATTTGTCCACACAGAAGCTGAGGTAGCCCGTGAAGGTGTGAATGAGGCCATCGATGTCCTCACCATGTGGATCGCAGAGCTGCTTCCAGGCGGTGGCTTCAAAACAGCCCTTTAGGGTGTCCATTGTCTCCTCAGACCATAACTCCACAGTGTGCATGGCCGGAGGTTGTCTGTGCACTAGGGGTTTGTACACCGGCCGGAGATGAACCAAGTTGTGATCCGATCTCCCGAGTGGGGGGTAGTTGTGATGAGGTGTACGCCTCCTTAGTGTTTGCGTAGAATAAATCCAGTGTTTTATTGTCTCTAGTGTGGCATGTGACATACTGGGTGAACGTGGGTAGAATGGGAGACAGTGAAACATGGTTGAAATCGCCTGAGATGAGGAGAAGAGCATCTGGGTGTTCTGTCTGCAGCCTGCTGGTTACTGAATGGATGACGTCACGTGCTGTCCCAGCGTTCGCCGTCGGATTTGCATAAACAACAATGCAGATCACGTGTGAGTGTTCTCTCGGGAGATATGTAGGCCTCATGCTAACAGCTAGCAACTCAATGTCTTTGCTGCAGTGTCGTTGTTTAACAGTGATATGTCCCGGTCTGCACCAGTTGTTGTTAACATACATGATCACTCCACCGCCCCTAGCCTTGCCACTGTCTGGTGTTCGGTCAGCTCGTAACATGTGAAAACCCTCCAGCTCAATGTTAGCATCTGCTGCTAGTTCAGTTAGCCACGTCTCAGTAAACAAAAGGAGAGAGCACTCCCGGTATGTGCTATCATAACGGGAGATAGCCGCTAGCTCATCTAACTTTCCCAGTATCGACCGTACATTTCCCATGACAACAGATGGAAGGGAGGGTCTGTACCTTATATTTTTTGTCCTCCGCCTTACTCCAGCCCGGCAGCCGCGGCGTTTTCGCCTCAGTTCACTCGGTATGTCGAGTTTTTCCAATGGGACCGGGTGGCGGTTGAATGCTAGCAGCTGTTCTCTGCTGTATCGTATCCTGCTATAGACAGTGGCTCCGTCCACCGGCTCAGGAGACATTTAGGACGATCTGTGTGTCCGTGATATAAGTGGGGTGAAAAAAAAAGACGGATCAAAAGAGAGAGGAAGGGAAAAAGACTCGGAATCGAGCCGCTGTTGCAAAAGGCAGCCGACTCGTGTGGCGCCGAGAGAAATGCAGGATTACTTGTAATACCTAGAATCTCCAAAAGTACAATGGGAGACAGAGCCTTCAGTTATCAAGCTCCTCTCCTGTGGAACCAGCTGCCAATCTGGATTTGGGAGTCAGACTCGATCTCTGTTTTTAAGAATAGGGTTAAAAACTTCCTTTTTGATATAGCCTACAATTAATTTTTTTTTTTTTTTGATTTTGTATACTTTATTGATCCCCAGAGGGGAAATTGAGGGCATCCACCTGGATGGATGAAGCAGCCACAGTACGGCTCTATCCCTTAACCATTTACACCCACATTCACACCTAGGGCCACTTTAGAGTCTCCAATTAACATAACCTGCATGTTTTTGGCATGTGGGAGGAAACCGGAGAAATCCCGGGATAAACCCACGCAGATACAGGGAGAACATGCAAACTCCACACAGATCACTGTTGGTCAGGGGCTGGGATCGAACCAGGGATCCCATGGCCAAGGGTGAGTTACTGCGCTGGTGCAGTGCTAACCACTGCGGGAGGGATCATGTGTTTCTGAACCCTCCCTTAGTTATGCTGCTAATAGGTTTAGTCAGCCGGCGGACCTCCAATAATGCACTGGGCCTCACTCCTTTCTTCAGTCTCATTGAAATTTTTTTTTTTTTTTGCTGGTCATTAACATCTGTTTGTTCTCTCCCATAGATAGAGTCCCCATCATGCTGTTTGCTCTCTACACGTCTGTTCTTTTCATCTTCTCTGTCCCCTCACCCCCCAGCCAGTCGCAGCAGATGACTGCCCCTCCCTGAGCCTGGTTCTGCTGGAGGTTTCTTCCTGTTAAAAGGGAGATTTTCCTCTCCACCGTCGCCAAGTGCTCGCTCACAGGGGATCGCCTGATTGCTGGGGTCTTTCTGCAACTGTGGGGGTTCCCCCTACAGTTGAAAGTGCTATGAGATGACTGTTGTTGTGAAATGGTGCTATATAAATAAAGTTGAATTGAACTGAATTAAATTTAAGGGAAAGAGTCAATGCTGGCAGGCTTGATTACTTGAAATCCATTTTTTAGTCTCTGTGGTAAAGTTTCTATAATTACCTCCGCCAGGCCGGAGGCCAGGAGGAGGTTATGTTTTTGCCAGCGTTTGTCTGTCTGTCTGTTTGTCTGTCTGTCTGTCTGTTTGTTTGTCTGTCTGTTGGTTAGCAAGATAACTCAAAAAGTTTTGGACGGATTTCCATGAAACTTTCAGGTGTTGTTAGAAATGGTACAAGGAAGAGCTGATTAAATTTTGGGGATGATCCAGATCACCGTCTGGATACAGGAATTTTTTAAAGGATTCTTTAACATTGTGAGATACGGCCATTTTCAACATGTGTGCAGGTGCAATAGAGGGAACACAAAATCCGCGTTCTTAAAAGTTTTAGGCACAAAAGCACGCGGAAAACAGTCGTGAGCAGGGCCCGCCAGCGTGCCTGTGTTTGTGTAACACTGCAAAAGCTGAGATGGCCAGCTGTCCGGCGCCGGATTATTTGGCAGAAATTCCCCGGGCAGCCAACATAGTGGCTGCGCAAAGATGAGCTCTCTGCCGGGGAAGATTCCAAATCCTCTTTTGCCGCGGAGCGCAACCCCAATAAAACCCACGGCAACCTGTCTACCCAATTTGCATCCGTCAGTGAAGCCCTGAGTGCTGCTTTCAGTGATCTATGAAAACACTCGCATCACCCATTGGCCTGTGGGTTGTACGCGGTTGTGCGATGAATTGCAACACCCGCAGCCTGGGAGTATGGAGAGGGAGGACATGGACACAACAGCAACACTTGAGTTTATTACCTCCGCCAAGGAGGTAATGCTTTTACTACTGAACCACAAATCCTATCATTGTGAATCCAATTGCTAGTCATATGTTTTCATGGTCAAGGAATCTGAAAACGTACACACAAACACTGTATGGGGGGGAACTGTGGCGCTTGGTGGAGGTCTGCGCTCTCCGAGTGCTTTTCTAGTTTGTCCTGGTCTTCAATGCAGTGAGGAGCTTGTTCCATTCCGTTATAGCTTTGTATGAGAATGCTGATTGTCCATAAGCAGTTTTATTTCATTTCAGTGAACCTGCAACCATGTGACTTTGATCCTTGGGACAGGAGCATTATACCAAATTAATCACACCTGTGGATGCACACCTTATATATACCCCTTGCATCCATCCATTCTTCCTCTGTCTATCCTCCTGGTCGGTAAGAGCTTATACCAGTCTGTTTAACATTCTGTTTTTTGTGCTGTTTGGGCTGCCTTACCCTGGGTACCCCATCGCTGTGTCATAAAATTGTTGTTTTCTGCTGAATGAGAGGTTTGCAGCGACTGTGCAGCGTGACGTGCACTGTCCGTGTCTGCTTAGAGGTATGTAATATACACTTGCCTTCTTTTCAGCCATAACTGTTAACAGTTTAGCAGCATGAGGTATGTACTACCCTTGCCTGCTTAAGGTTTGTGATGTACTTTGTGCCTTCTCTTCAGGCGGAAGAACTGTTTATCAGCTTAACAGCAGGCAATATGTGTTTTATCTGCTTGGGATATGTAATATATTTTGCCTCTGTCAAGCAGGAAATGCTTAACAGTTTAACAACACAATACAATTTGCCGTTAATTACCTCCGCCAAAGGGGGAGGTTATGTGATCATCAGCGTTGGTTTGTCTGTTTGTTTGTCTGTTTGTTTGTTTGTTTGTTTGTCTGTTTGTTTGCCTGTTTGTTAGCAAGATAACTCAAAAAGTTATGGATGGATTTTCATGAAATTTTCACAGATTGTCAGAAATGGGGTATCCTACAGATGATTAGATTTTGGTGGTGATCCGGATCACCGTCCACAAGAAAACCGCCATTATGTAAAATGCCATTTTCGTCAATAACTACTGAACCACTAATCCTATCATTGTGAATCCAATTGCTTGTCATATGTTTTCATGGTCAAGGAATCTGAAAACGTACACACAAACACTGTACGGGGGGAACTGTGGCCGCCATTACGGAAAATGCCATTTTCGTGAATAACTACTGAACCACTGCTTGTCATATGTTTTCATGGTCAAGGAATCTGAAGACTGTATGGGGGAAACTGTGGCGCTTGGCGGAGGTCTGCGCTCTCCGAGTGCTTTTCTACTTTCGTGTTCTGTATTGTTTTCTTTTTCTCGACTGACAGTCGTCTTCTTAAATAAAATAAAAGGGGAGACATCTTTGGCTGGGTACTGAGCACTCCTGTGCTTGGTGTACTCTCGCCACCTTTTGTGGGGGAGTGGACTGCCGTAGGCAAGGACAACCCCTCACAGCATCAGTAAACATACAGGGAACAGACATTGAGATGGTGACATCCTACAAGTACCTGGGTGTTCATCTGAACAATAAACTAGACTGGTCAAACAATACCGATGCACTCTACAGGAAGGGACAGCGCAGGCTGTTCCTACTGAGGAGGCTCAGGTCTTTTGGTGTACAAGGGGCGCTGCTGAAGACATTCTACGACACGGTGGTGGCATCAGCCATCACTTTTGGAGTGGTCTGCTGGGGCAGTGGCATTACAGCAGCCGATAGGAAGAGACTGAACAAACTAATCAAGAAAGCTAGCTCTGTCCTGGGGCAAAACCTTGACCCAGTGGAGGAGATAGGAGAGAGAAGGATGGTGGCTAAACTGTCATCTCTGCTGGAGTCCGAGTCCCACCCTATGCAGGACATACTGAACGTGTTGCTCCCCTGGGTAGCGGCCCAGGAGGAGGAAACGTGCATGTGGAAGTTAACTCTCCAACCTGTGATAGAGAATCGGCAGAACACGTTTCGTTATTTCACACAAGGAGTTTTTTCTTCGTCCTCCGGTGCGTGAGTCTACTCTCTATCACTGTGCGACATGTGCCATCTATTGGTCGGCGTATGGAACTGCACTCAACTCACATGAGTTATAATGGAACCAGGTGGATTACAAATGCATTGTAGAAAAATAAAACAATTAAAGAATAAAATAAAATTGTAGGGGTGCCTGTTTTTTTTTAATTTTTCTTATCCAAATGTCTTTTTTAGCACCTTTTACATAACTTAAACTATTTCCAACCCCTCTACACTCTCCCCCACTTCAAATAAATGTCTCCCGCATTTCTTGTTCTAGGGTGACTTAATGCATGAGAGAGTACCAATTATAACCATGGGACTGAGTTGGGTGAGGTAGTGGAATGGGCATATAGTTTTGAGTTAGCGGCACAGGGGTAGGAGTAGGACCAGGTCTTACGTCTGCTGTCCAAAGGCTGGTACGATGGCTGTCCCAGGACGTCGTAGGTCAGTCTCTCTACTGGCCTTGCTCTCCGCTGTGATCCTTCTCAGTTCCTCCTGTTCTCATCCATCACCTCCACTTGTCCTTGACGTTCTTCCTGCAGCAAAGCTGGTCCATCCACTTGCTCCTCAGCATCCCGCTGAACAGGGACCGGTTCCTGCCTTACTGGTGGGCAGAACTCTCTAGCTGTCGCACGAAGCCTTTGCTGATTTTGAGGATTTTGCTCTGGCATGACAGATACTGGGTGCTGAGTGTTTTGGTCTGGGAGATTTGAGGAATTTTGCTGAGGATTTACGAGTCTGTAACATGGGATTTGGCTACGGAGGTTGTAGCGGTAAGTATTTTCCTCTTCTTCCTCCGAGCTGTCATTGTCTGTGTTGTCACTGTTAGGATTTGTCTCTATCCTCTTCTTCCGTTTCTGTTTTGTCTTTTCTTTTGCAGGCAGTTCTTCTTCTAAAGGCAAGTCATTTACAGGCAACAACAGGTTTCTGTGTAACACTCGCATCACTTGGCTGCCTCTCTCTGCTTGTACTTTATAGACTGGTCCATCTCCCACTCTCTCAACTACGCGATGTACTGCTGACTCCCAGTAAGCGCGCAGTTTCCCTGGGCCTCCTCTTTCAGAGAGGTTTCTGACCAACACCCTGTCACCTGGTTGGAGTGTGACACTTTTTAAGCGTTTGTCGTACTGCTTTTTGCCTTTATCTGAAGACTTTTGACTGTTTTCTGCAGCGATTTTGTAAGCAACACGCATCCTATTAGCCCATTTTTTTGCGTAGGTTTGATGGCTGTGTGTGTCAGTGTCTTTTGTCTGGTTCAATAGTAGATCTACAGGCAACCTTGGGACTCTGCCATATAAAAGGAAAAATGGAGAATAACCTGTTGACTCGTGTCTTGTACAATTGTAAGCATGTACAATTTGGGGTAGGTGATCCTTCCATTCACTTTTTTTCTCCTCCTGTAGGGTACGAAGCATTTGGAGTAGTGTACGATTCAGGCGCTCTACGGGGTTGCCCTGCGGATGGTATGGAGTGGTTCGTGAGTGAGAAATTCCAGACAGTTGTTGTAATCTGTGGAAGAGACTGTTTTCAAACTCACGTCCCTGATCGTGATGCAACTTCTCAGGGTACCCGAAACGAGGAATAAAATCCTGAAATATCTTTTCTGCAGCTGTTTTGCCTGATTTATTCCTTGTAGGGTATGCCTGTGCGAAACGAGTGAAATGGTCCACTAGTACGAGGATGTACTCATACCCTCCTTTACTTGGCTCAAGGTGTAAGTAGTCGATGGAGATTAACTCAAAGGGAGCACTGGTTGTGATAGATCCCATTGGAGCTCTCTGGGGAACATTTGGGCGTTTTTGTTTGATGCACGGACATTTTTTTGTTACATAATCTTCAAGATCTTGTTGCATATATGGCCAATAGAAACTCTCACGGGCCAGATGTATCACCTTATCACACCCTATGTGACCCATGTCATTGTGTAAACTCTTTAACACCATCGGCTTTAGCTGTTCAGGTAGGACAAGTTGTTTGCTGTGCTCTGTCTTTCTGTACAATAATCCATTGTCAACTTCCAACTTGTTCCACTCATACAGTAGTCTCCGTGTCCGTTTACTCATTGTCTGTTTATCTTTATCGTTTGGTGTCCATCCTTTGAGTTTGAGTGAGATTACTTCTCTAATTGACTCATCGTCTTGTTGAGCAGCATTGATGTCTTTAGGTGTCATGCTCAAAACACTGTCAGTTGGCACATTGTTGTCATTAGAACTCAGTTGTAACGCAGCTATCCATGGCACATCACTGTTTTGTGCTGCCTTGCTCCCTTGCCACACTGCGGACACTACTTCCGGTAAAACTGTCTCTGTGAACTCATTCATTTGCTCTTGCAGATCTAATGGGTGCCTGGACAACATATCTGCATCTGCATTCCTTTTCCCTGGCCTATACTTGATATCAAAATGGAAGTCAGCCAACTCCCCGACCCACCTATGACCCACTGCATTCAACCTGGCTGAACTGAGGACATAGGTTAAAGGACTGTTATCTGTATAGACAGTAAAAGTCGGTGCATAATACAGATAGTCACGGAATTTGTCGCAGATGGCCCACTTGAGAGCTAGAAACTCTAGTTTACCGGAATGTAAATGATAATTCTTCTCAGCCGGTGTGAGAGTTCTGGATCCATAGCCAATCACCTTAAGTTTGTTTTCTTGTTTTTGATACAAGACGGCTCCCAGGCCTTTGTTTGACACATCTGTATGCAATACAAATGGAAGGTCCAAATTGGGATAGGCTAGAATGGGAGGATTAGTCAGAATGTCCACAAATCTTGACACAACTTCCTGATGTTCACTGGTCCATATTATTGGTGTGCGAGAAGGAAGCTGGTTTCTGTCTCCTTTCTTTGTTTGTCCTTTACTCCTTTTTGGTGCTGGTTTATTGTCATTGCTTGTTTCATTAGTGCTCTGGAGGAGTTCAAACAAGGGTCTCGCCAGACGTGAAAAATCTTGAATAAATGATCGGTAATAACTGAGAAAACCCAGTAACGTTCTGAGTTCTCCAACTGTGCAAGGGTTCTTGTCTTTCAGAGCGAACACAGCATCCAAGTCTTTTGGGTCAATCTGGACTCCTTCTCCTGACACTAGCCTACCCAGGTAGCGTACTTGGTTTTTGAACAGTTCACATTTGGCTGGCCGAAGTTTTATGCCGTGTTGTCACATTTTGCACAAAACCTGTTTAAGGTGTTCTACGTGCTCATCAAAGGTTTTGGAGTAACACAGTACATCGTCCAAGTAAGGCACGCAACACTCGTCTCTGATCCCTTCTAACACCCCCTCCATACACCTTTGGAATGCGGCCGGTGCGTTTGACAACCCAAATGGAACCCGCACCCACTCGTATAGTCCCCAGGGTGTGCTAAAAGCAGTTAAATGTCTTGACTCCTCACTTACAAAACCCTGATGTAGGCACTTCCTGATCCAATATGGAAAACAGGAGTTACCCCCAAGACTGTCCAGTAAGATTCTTGTATCCGTGGTAATGGATGCCTGTCGGTATGGTTTTTTCGGTTCAGCTCACGAAAAATCAACACACAAGTGCAAAGTATTGTCCTTTTTAACGCACACACACTACTGGCGACGAGTTGTTTGACACTGATTTCCTGATCCAGCCCCTGCTTAAAAGGTTTGAACATACTCCTTCACCTCTTTATACAGTGGTCTTGGATGGAGTTGTAACTTTTCTGCACGGGGTGTGTTGTCAGTGGTGTTGATTTTCAGCTGTAGTCCCGGAATACATCCAATGTCTCCTTCATCATGAGCAAACACATCAGACTGTTCATAGAGCATCTGCCGAACCACCTCCCGATCACCCTCTGAGAGATGGTCTAAATTGACGTTAGGGTGCCATCTCAGGTGTGAGGGGGCAGTGCTTAATGTTTCTTCACCCTCACCTTGACTGTCACATGTCACTTGAGCAGAGTGACAAAATGGCTTGTCTGTAGTTTTGGTTGCATTTTCAGCACTGGAACAAACATTTACAGGTTTGTATTCAGTGATCTCTGAAATAAGTCCTAAAACAGTCTTTGGATTTAGAAAAATGTTGTGCTTTGTTGAGTTTTGGATTGGGATTTTGACAGTTTTTGAAGCACCAGCGGGTACATCAATAAGAGCTGGGAATAACTCCAACCCATCCGGTAAGTTACATTTCACAGCTGGCTCGAACAACATTTCTCCTCCTCCAGGAAATGCTCTGATGTGACATTTTACCATACAGATTTGGCTACTGTGAACAGTGAGTCCTTTTTTTCCAACTCTCACCACTGGACTTTCTGGTTCATTTTCTGTTGACTTGGTGTGGACAACAGAGATGAGTGACTCAACATTACCTTTCTGGACCTTTAAAGTCTCCGACAGTAAGCCCACTAAGCTAATATCGTCACTTTGTTCACTGTTTGCCATTATTATCTCTTGGATCACATTAAAGCCCAGCAGCGGAGTGCTTAAATGCTGCTGACTGACAAGCACTGGAACATACAAGGATACAGAACCATACTGTGAACTTGTGATCTCAAGCAGGACATCTATCCACCCCTCGAACGGAACATCCGTCCCATTGGCTGCGGTGATTTCGAGTGGATGGCCTGGGAGTAGGCTCTCGAGTGGCTGTATTTTCACATTTGGTAAGGCTGCTTGTACCCATGACTTTTCAACAATGCTTACTTGTGCCCCACTGTCCAATAACATCTGTAGGTTTACTCCATTTAACTGGCAACTGATCATACACCTACCGCCAATGAGCTGTGCCACACGCTTTGTGTTGGGTGACTTTTGGGACTTGGCAGTAGTCTGTTCGGAGTTCAGTCTTTTAGTGTTGTGGGACTCTGCTGGTGGTTCAGTCACTGGTGGTCCCTCCCCAGCGACCTCCTCCAGTTTCCCGACACATTGCTTTTCTGCAGGCACCCTATAGCTCTGTGCCCCTCCTTTCCACATCGAAAACAGTGTGTGCAGCGCTCAGTGTCTTGGGCGATACACTTTTGGCATTTTCCTTTCACTGTGGGTTTCAGTGCTGGCTGTTTAGGGACAGGTGCTGTGGGACTGGTGTTTACTGTATTTACCATTGGGGTTAGGGCCTTTTCTAAACTCCTGGTTAGGGAGGAGACCTGTGCCGTCAGCTCCTGGATAGCTACACGATTAGCTTGGACTTCAGTGTGCATTTTAATAGAGCTCTGATCTGTCTCTACCTGTGCCGCATTAACACTGGTGACTTTGTGTTTGTGGCTTTGTCCCAACCTACTCAATCTCTCTGTCTCTTCACTAACAAAATTTGCTATGAGCTCCAGGATGAAGTCATCTGTGACACTGGTGTTGGAGATGTGAGGTTTAAGGTCTCTCCTAACATAAGAGTATTTTTCATTCAAACCCTGATACAGTGAATGGATAAACACACCTTGTACCAACTCGTCGTCATAATGAAACCCACTACTGTTTTTAGATGCAACCAACACACGCTGTTTTGAGCCCCATTAGTCTATACATAACTGTTGTGGTGTTTCTTTGTCATTTTTGCTTGCATTACTCAGCTCCTGAAATAATCAGTGCTGCTTTTCTCGCGTAGATGTGTCCTTTAAGAACGTTTTAAACTCAGCTACAGTAAGGCTATCCTTGGTTACAAGCATATCTTTAAAGGTACCATGGCTTAATTATCTTAACAACCGTTCTGATAATCTCAGCCTCTGTGAACCCTTCATTTAGCCCTTCATCAAGCTGTTTGCACAAGTTATTGCAACTCAAATCAGAATCAAAATCAGAGATTTGACCACCATAAATCTTGTACTCTCTACGTGGCAACAGTGACGTAAGTTCAGTCAATCTGACTAACCCTGGGTCAGGAACTATAGATGGTGATGTCGGATGGTTCTTCCCTGATGGTGCTGCAGCTCCAGTGGTCACAGGAACTACTATGACCGGATCATCGTTGGGTGACACCTCTGCATCCACTTCTCCAGCTGCTGTGGGCCGTTGTAGTTCAATGATGAGGTCACGGAAAGCAAGCAGGCGAGACATCCCCTGGTCCTCAAGGCTCTTCAGTTGTGGACTTCTCAGCGAGTCAACAATGAAGTCGAAGAGTTCCACTTCGGTCGATTCTGCGCCTGGCAAATCTTCTCCCACCTCATCCTTGAATGACTCAGCTAGCTTGTAAAGAACGTTTCTGCAGTGGGCAATGGTCAGCTGGCGAAGCTCTTGCTGGATTTCCCATCTCAGGTCATGTAGAGCAGACATGGCTGTGGTCTCCTGTAGTCAGTCGCTTAGGTCAATGGCTCAGGAACAGGTGGTCAGCATCCCTTGGTTCTTCAATGATTAGTGCCAGGCCAGTAGGTGGCGCTAATCCCGGACGAGCCCCCAAAATTGTTGCTCCCCTGGGTAGCGGCCCAGGAGGAGGAAACGTGCATGTGGAAGTTAACTCTCCAACCTGTGATAGAGAATCGGCAGAACACGTTTCGTTATTTCACACAAGGAGTTTTATTCTTCGTCCTCCGGTGCGTGAGTCTACTCTCTATCACTGTGCGACATGTGCCATCTATTGGTTGGCGTGTGGAACTGCACTCAACTCACATGAGTTATAATGGAACCAGGTGGATTACAAATGCATTGTAGAAAAATAAAACAATTAAAGAATAAAATAAAATTGTAGGGGTGCCTGTTTCTTTTTTTAATTTTTCTTATCCAAATGTCTTTTTAGCACCTCTTACATAACTTAACTATTTCCAACCCTCTACAAACGCACTGAGGAGCTCATTTAGCAGTAGACTACATTATCCTAGGTGCGCGACCGAGAGGTTTCGCAGGTCCTACCTACAACTGTCAGACTGTATAACCTAAGCAGGGCTGCTGGCAGAGAAAGCAAAAAAACGTGACAACCTAATAGTATTGAATGCAAAAGACGCAATAGACTTACACAAATGGTCCCCTCCAGTATACAACTAGGACATTATCAGTCGCTACGGAGGGTGACAATATGTATGGGTACATACAGTATTTATACCATGTAGGGTAACTAAATAGACAGTTATGCTGTTTATTCCATCTAGCTACAATGCCCCGCACTGTGTATATATATTTATGTGTACATATGTATATTCACTGCTCTTATTTTCTTATCTTCTTAATTATTGCTCTGAGTGTTGCTATCCCTGTGCTGTTGCAATCCTGGAATTTCCCCATTGTGGGACTAATAAAGACATCTTTCCTGACATGCAGCAGTTCATAGGAACATCATAGGCTGTCCTATGATGTCCTATGATCACATGATGTCCCTATGTCAGACCGCCATAGTCCTATAAAGGTGAGTGATGGTCTATATGACATCATATAGACAGCAAGGCAGGCATGACTCACATAGAAACATCATAGGACATCATGGTCTATATGACTTCATAAAGTCATCAAGGCAGGCAGGATGTCCTATGATGCAGACATCATAGGAACATCATAGAAACATCATAGGAACATCATAGGCTGTCCTCTGATGTCCTATGATGGTGACCCACAGACACACAAACTGACAGAGATTTCTTGAATTTATTGAGTGATATAAACAAGTTTATTCACACACACATCACATATTATCAACAGCATGAATGAATTACAATATGAATTATCAACAGCATGATTAGCAGTATACAATAGGCTTTTTTTTTTTACATTGTTTTGGAGTGTGAACAGGTCATCCCAAATAAGCTATTTAAAGCTTTTTGTAGGGAGCACAATTCTAGTATAAAATGACGGAAATCAGTCTGATGTCTTTGTGTACAGGAACAAACAAACATATGACAGACATATAGCAAATAAATATAAACTAATCCTACTGTAGGGGCGCAGCCGTCAGTCTCCTCCGTGGGTCAGTTTAATGTCCTGCTCACATGCAACCCGGTGAGAAGAAATGCGGTGGGGTAACTTCTCATATTGAGCTCTTATCACCTGTTGTCCGAGCGGTGAGTAGCACCCAACAGCTCCTACCTCTGTGGTTAAACATGAGTATTTTTAGAGCAATTAGCTCACATTTAATGTCTGCAGTTGTGTAAATGTGTAAGCTGTGTAACTGTGTAAGTTTTCTTACCGCACAGAGAAAAAGTGACTGTGATTTGTTGCAGTAAAGAACAGCTTTGTTTAAGGTGAACTTTCATTTATCTATGCTTTCTGTTTTACTTTATCTTATTCATTTACATGCTGTTGTGATATGCAACTATTTCATGGAAGTAAATCCTCTAAATACGCATTTTTAATGGTTTGGTCCAGGGGTGTCAAACATATAGCTCTTGGGCCAAAAATGGCCCACCAGGGGGTCCGAAATTTTCTCTGTGAATTTACAGCTTTATTTGTAGTAAATTTCTGACTTTCTACTGATTACAATAGTTTGTGTAAATCTGATTTACATTTTTTCTCTGTAAGAAAAGACTTTTTTTTCTCATCGGCTTTCTTTTTCTTCTTTTTACTGATGAGAACAAGGGGCCCTTGACCTTGCTATGTGTGCAAGATGATTTAAGTATGCATTTAAAAGCAATGTGAAAGTTACTTTTCCAAGTAACTAGTTACTTTAATCATGCAATAACTGGTAAGTAACTCAATTACTTTTGAAAAGAAGTAACTCGTAATTGTAACTAGTTACTATTTTTAGTAACTTGCCCAACACTGGTGGATGCTGCCTACAATTCAGATCGCATTCCTCAACTTCAAGGAGTTTTGGAAGCAAAAGTAAGGAGGACACTCTTTCCATGGTTCTGGGCAGCAAGGTCTCTTCCCTGCTGGGAAAGAACATAATATGGTCTCTGTCTCCAGGAGAAGAGAGGCAAGGCTTTTTACACTGCCTATTCCTTGTCTTCAAGCGAACTGGTGCGTGACGCGTGACGCACAGAGCTACTAGAGGACTGACCCCCCCCCCACACACACACACACACACACTGTAGCTTTTGCTACTTTCAGTGGCTGTGTGGCCTAAGGTCAGAGAAACGGAGATAGGTTCCGCCCTATACACCATATGGTGTCTCATATGCTGTGGGAGGGAATTAACTAATTAACTAAGCGAACCGGGGATCTCTGTCCAGTTTTGGACTTGAGGTGGTTGAGCAGGTATCTCAAGGTGCTCCCTTGTCCAGTGCTCAGGCTGAGGACACTATTCAGGCCATAGGGCCAGGCGATTGACTCACAACAGTGGACCTTCACGATGCTGATTTCCATATTCCCATAAATCCGGCCCACAGGAAGTTCCTCAGGGTTCCTTCAGGACAAGCCTTTGGTTACAATGTCCTGCCTTTCAGTCTGTCCCTGTCGCCTTGGACGCTCACCAATTACATGGAATGCACACTTGCCCCACTGTGGCAGAAGGGCATTCGAGTTTTCAATTATCTGGAGAATTGGCTGGTATGTGCACCATCAGAAGCCATAGCAAGGAGCCATATGGAGACCATATTGGCTCACCTGGCAGCACTTGGGTTGCATTTGAATGTGGAGAAAAGCTGCCTGGTTCCAATCAGGGTTGTCGAGTACTTGGGGCTCACCCTGGATTCAGTTGCCATGAGGGCATCCCTGACTCCAAAGAGAAGGCATACTATCAGGGAATGCATCAAGAGCTGCATCTCACAGAGGACTGTGTCAGTGCAGCAGTGCCAGAGGATCTTGGGTCTCTTTGCTGCAGTTGCCCAGGTGGTGCCACTGGGTCTTTTACATACTCGTCCCCTTCAGTGGTGGTTCGCGCTTCAGAAGGTGGTTTTGCCCAGAGACAAAAGGAGGAGGCTAGTACTTTCCGAAGAGGGCCTCATGGTTCTCAGGTGGTGGAGACACTCCTCAGCAGTCTGGGCCAAGAGGGCTGCAGGGTGACCATTACAACCAATGCCTCCTGAACAGGCTGGGGAGAGTCTGGAAGAGTCTGGAAGAGTAGGTTTGTTCAGGGACATTTGGCTCCGGCTCAGCAGTCTTGGCATATAATCATCTCGGGATGGAGGTGATTGCATCCAGAGATAATTGAGCAAATCTGGTTTCAGTCGGCCAGGTGGAAGCAGACCTGTTTGCAACGGTGGAGAACACCCACTGTGCTCTCCGGGCCTCGATGCACGGCCTACCAGGTCCACTAGGTGCAGATGCTCTGAGTGTTGCCTGGCCTCCAGAGAAACTGTTGCATTTCCACTACTGCCTCTTCTGCCAGCATTCCTCGTGAAGGTGAGACTACTATCTGTTCAAGTAATTTTGATGGCCCCAAATTGGCCACAAAGACCATGGATGGCAGAGATCCATGAGATGTTGGGGGGCCGTCCTTGGCCTCTCCCAATCAGACGGGGTGTGTTCTCACAGGCACAGGGCAAGATTTAGCATATGAATCCCCAGCTCCTGAGGCTTCATGTATGGCCCTTGAACAGGAATGATTGTGTAAACTTGGCTTAGAGAAGGAGGTTATAGATGCCGTGCAGGCTTCACGGGTCCATCTACCCAGTTGCAATACAGTGTGAAGTGGAGAGTGTTTTGAACTGGTGTCGGACTAAGGGTGAAAATCCTTTGACATGTCACATCTCTGTCATCTTACCTAACCTCTGTCACCTAACCTAAGCAGGGCTGCTCGCAGAGATAGCAAAAAGACGTAACAACCTAATAGTTTTTGAATGCAAAAGATGCAATAGACTTACACAATGGTCCCCTCTGGCATACAACTAGGAAAATACCGGTCGCTATGGAGGGTGAGAATATGTATGGGCACATAATCATACCATGTAGGTTAACTAAGTAGACGGTTGTGCTGTTTCATCCTATCTAGCAACAATGCTCTGCACTGTGTGTGTTTATATATTTACATAGTTATTCCATCTAGCTGCAATGCTCCGCACTGGGTGTGTTTATATTTATATATCTGTAGAGGATGTGCTCGAATGATGAGGCTGAGTTTAGTTCTTAAATCAGCTTTATTGACAGAACACATCGTCTAGCATTCTCAAAGCAGGAAAGAGGAAGAATCATATCTCATCACCCTTTTATATGTTTCCAGCATCAGAATTCAAGTCACATGGTGTTTTCAGTAAACATACAGTCACAAAGCATCCCTTTGAACCTTCACCATTGTCTCTCATTTCTTGATGAACCGGAAATCCCTCCGGGGCATCTTCTGTGGGACAAAAAGACCAATCTCACACCTCCTCGTTATCTTCTGCAGATTCGAGTCCTTTGTCCTTCCAGACGTGAAACCCCCAATACGCATGCAGTCATATCTCTGTGGAAATGTGAGCCCACAATGTGTGTCGCCCACACTACCCCCCCCAAACGTCTAGTAAGGGCAAAACCTGCATGGCATAAAAAAAGAAAAACACAAAGCACTCCATATATCACTAATCAATCCACCAACTGCCTGGGTTTTAACCTTCTGCCGAATCTGCTGCAACCTGGCTTTGCTGCCCCTGCAACATCTCTCTGCATCTATGGATTAAAGCTGTTAGCACTTTTCTGTGAAGATTCTGGAGAATGTCCTCTCGGCGGCCTGCCACGGCGGGGGGGCCTCGCGAGCTGCACTTCCTCATCAGCCAAAACAAAAGCGGGTTTGAGCCTGTTTATGCAAATCAACTCCCTTCTGCCCCCTAAATCTAGCAGAAAATGCTTCTGCCCGGTCTCCAGCACTCTGAACGGTCCATCATAAAACGGCCGCAAACTTGGAAGCTGAGCATCATGTCTAACAAAAACAAACTCTGCATTTTTTAAAGCCTTTGGCACAAAAACATGTGGGAAACTGTGATGGACCGGGCCAGGGAGCGTGTTTGCTCCCGAGTCGCTCTGCCACGGCTGAGCAGGGGGGCCATTTGGTGCGGGATTATCGGGGAGAAATTCCCCCGGCAAACGGAGAGGTTGTGCAAAAACTAATTCAGCCAGGGAAGCATGCAAATCTTCCTTAGGTGCAGAACGCAACCCCAATAAAACCCATGGAAGTTTGTCCACCCAATTTGTATCCGTTAGCGACGCTCTGAGGGCTGCTTTCAATGACCTGTGAAAGCGTTCGCATTAACCATTAGCCTGGGGGTTATACGCGGTAGTGCGATGAATCTTCACCCCCAAGCTGCGGGCCATCGATGACCATAGTTCGGAAATAAATTGGGGACCCCTGTCGGACGTTATGTCCGACGGTACACCGAAACGCGCAACCCACGCTGCTAAAAATGCTCGCGCAACTTCTTCCACTGTGGTTGATGTCAGAGGAATCGCCTCTGGCCAACGCGTGGTGCGATCCACCATCGTCAAAAGATGTGTGTGCCCGTGTGATGATGGGAGCGGGCCCACCAAGTCAACATGCACGTGATCAAAACGCTTAGCGGGGATGTGAAAAGGTTCCAACGGGGCCTTAGTGTGTCTGTGTATTTTGGCTCGCTGACACGCTACGCAGGCTGCCGCCCATTCCTTGACCTGTTTGCGCAACCCGGGCCAAACAAATTTCTCCCCCACCAACTTAATCGATGCGCGCACCCTCGGGTGCGCGAGAGAATGGACCGAGTCAAAAACGCGGCGACGCCACGCGGCTGGCACCACGGGGCGGGGCCGTCCCATGGAGACATCGCAGATTAGTGGGGGCATACCACTTTGTTGCTCCCTGTGCTCCAGCCTTAGCCCTGTTGGTCCAGACTGGAGCGCGCGCACGTCCGCGTCGTTAACCTGCTCCGCAGCCATGGCTGCATAATCTAACCCTACACAGACCGGGGCTGCGCGCGCTCCCGCATTGCTGCCCGGGCCTGCGGCCACGGCTACAGAGTCTGCCCCCATGGGGCTTGGTGGTGCTACCGCGCGCGAGAGACAGTCTGCCACAACATTGTGTTTACCCGCGACATGCTGAATATCAGTAGTGAACTCTGATATTGCGGCTAGTTGCCTTTGTTGTCGGCCTGACCAGGGTTCTGAAATTTTGGCCATCGCAAACGTTAGCGGTTTATGATCCACAAACGCGGTGAAACGTCGCCCCTCTAACCAGAACTGAAAATGGCGGATGGCCAAGTGTAGGGCCAAAAGCTCCCTGTCAAACGCACTGTATTTACGCTCACTATCGCGCAAAGTCCTGCTGAAAAACGCGAGGGATTGCCAGGTACCTGCCACAAACTGTTCAACTACCGCCCCCACTGCTACATCGGAAACGTCAGTGGTGAGTGCCATGCGGGCCGTTGGAACTGGGTGCGCTAACAAAACTGCGTTTGCCAGGGCTGATTTGACCTGGGCAAAAGCGCGCTCCCGCTCCGGAGACCATTCAACTTTATTTGCGGGCTTTTGTTTTTTTAACGCGGTGTACAATGGCTGCATGAGCCGTGCTGCGCTTGGGAGGAACCGGTTGAAAAATTAACCATCCCTAGAAACTCCTGAAGCGCCTTGACCATTTGAGGTTGCGGAAAATCCGTTATGGCACGCACTTTATCTGGAAGAGGAACCGCTCCTTCTGCCGAAACGCGATGCCTCAAAAAATCAATCTGCGCCACCCCAAACTGGCACTTCGCTGGGTTAACTATTAACCCGTGCTCTGCCAGCCTCCGAAAAACTGCTGTGAGGTGTTTTTCGTGCTCGCCCTCGGACGCGCTGGCTACCAAAATATCGTCCAAATAAACGAACACGAAAGGGAGGTCGCGTAAAACTGCATCCATCATGCGTTGGAAAGTCTGCGCGGCCCCCTTGAGGCCAAAAGGCATGCGCAAAAACTCAAAAAGGCCGAAAGGAGTTATGACCGCTGTTTTGGGTACATCTTGCGCGCGCACTGGAACCTGGTGGTAACCGCGCACCAAGTCTATTTTAGAAAAAATGTGCGCCCCCGCCAAATGAACAGAAAAATCCTGAATGTACGGAATCGGGTAGCGGTCATGAGCTGAAACGTTGTTCAACCTGCGGAAATCGCCGCAAGGTCACCACGAGCCGTCAGCCTTTGGGACCATGTGTAGCGGCGAAGCCCAAGAGCTTTTGGAGCGTCTAACAATGCCCAGTTTTTCCAGATTAGTGAACTCCTCACGCGCGATGGCCAGTTTAGCTGGGTCCAAGCGCCGAGCTTTTGCAAAAACGGGAGGGCCGGTGGTGGTGATAGAATGTTCCACCCCGTGTTTAGCCACCGTCGCCGAAAACGTGGGGACTGTGAGTGCTGGGAACTGAGCAAGCAATGTGTGAAACTTACCACCCGCAGCTAAGACGCTGGCATGTGCAGTCGGCGGGGCCACCCGAGCTGTGCAGGGAATAGAATGAAAGGACAGTGCATTAATCAGACGTCTATTAGCAAGGTCAACCAATAAACCATGTGAGCACAAAAAATCAGCCCCTAACATGTTGAAACTGACTGCTGCTACAATAAATGTCCACTCAAATGAACGGCCCTGTAAGGACAGAAGCATGGTCCTCTCACCGAACGTTTTAATCGCAGAGCCGTTCGCTGCTGACACTGACACCCAGGGAGCTTTAGACGGCATCAGCCGTTCCGCGTAGGTGGGTGTGACGAAACTCAGCTGGGAGCCCGTGTCCACGAGGAACTGTTTCCCCAAGTGTGCATCAGTCAGGTAAAGCAGCTTGTTCTCGTCGCCTAGGGTCGCAGCTGCTACCGGCCCTCGGTCTTGGCGTTTCCCTGGCGCTTGAAGTTGCACGGCGGGACGCACCTGTGCGCTCTCTCTGCAAAACGGCGGTGGTAGAAACACCGGCCGTCCTCCGCTCCGCGTCGTCTGGCCCCCATCGCCGCCGTCGTTGGTGCGTCTGGCGCCTCGGCCGCTGGACCTGCGCTGTCTCCGGATGCCGTTCCTGGGCTAGCAGCCGCGGCCGAAACCGCGTTCCGCTTGTGGGCGTCGACAAGCCGCTGCGCCTCTTTGCTCAGCCCATGGTAGTCTCGCCTGGCCAATCGGGGCAACTCTGCCAGGGCCACTCTCACTGCTGGCGGCAGGGTCCGAAGGAAAGGTGGACGAAAATGAATTCGCCATCCTCAGAGTCTTTGAGCCTCAGCATCTTCACCATCAGGTCCTCAGGTCTCTCGTTCTCTGACTCCGTCAACGTCAGGAGCCCCTCTGCTCGCTGTTGGACCGAAGGGGTGAAATGGCTGATCAGCGCGTCCTTCAATGCGCTGTACTTGTCGCTGTCTGGTGGATGATTAACCAGATCCTCCACTCTCTGGACCGTGTCACTGTCCAGCTTCGCTACCACATGGTAGAATTTTGTGTCGTCATTGGAGATTCTCCGGAGGTTGAACTGCGCCTCGACTGCGCTAAACCATGAGCGCAGGCTGTGCTGCCAGAAATCGGGCAGCTGGATCGTGGAGGCGGCCATCAGGCTGGCTTCCGCCGAGCCCCGCTCGGGAGAATTCTGTCTGCTCATTCTTTGTCATAGGTCACCGGTGTAGAGGATGTGCTCGAATGATGAGGCTGAGTTTAGTTCTTAAATCAGCTTTATTGACAGAACACATCGTCTAGCATTCTCAAAGCAGGAAAAGAGAAAGAATCATATCTCATCACCCTTTTATATGTTTCCAGCATCAGAATTCAAGTCACATGGTGTTTTCAGTAAACATACAGTCACAAAGCATCCCTTTGAACCTTCACCATTGTCTCTCATTTCTTGATGAACCGGAAATCCCTCCGGGGCATCTTCTGTGGGACAAAAAGACCAATCTCACACCTCCTCATTATCTTCTGCAGATTCGAGTCCTTTGTCCTTCCAGACGTGACACCCCCAATACGCATGCAGTCATATCTCTGTGGAAATGTGAGCCCACAATGTGTGTCGCCCACATATCTATATATTTATTCCATCTAGCTACAATGCTCTGCACTGTGTGTTTATATATCTACATACTATTCCATCTAGCTACAATGCTCCGCACTGTGTGTGTTTATATATTTACATATTTATTCCACCTAGCTGCAATGCTCCGCACTGTGTGTTTATATATTTACATATTTATTCCATCTAGCTACAATGCTCCGCACTGTGTTTATATACTCATATATTTATTCCATCCAGCTAAATGCTCTGCACTGTGTGTCTGTGTGTATATATATATATTTATGGTAATATGTACATATGTATATTAGCTGCTCTTGCTTTTTTTTCTTGCCTTCTGATTGTTGCTCTGAGTGTTGCTATCCCTGTGCTGTTGCAATCCTGGAATTTCCCCGTTGTGGGACTAATAAAGGCTTATCTTATCTTATCTTCTTTTTTTCCTCCAGTACCGCTTTGCCGAGGTTGGGGGAGTCAACTATCAGGGGCTACCTAGCAGCAGTGTCAGCTACCCATGAGAAATGTGATGGCTTGTCGCCTGGGGAACATTCCTTGGCTAAGCAATGTTTGAGGGGTGTGAGACGGAGCCGCCCATCCCGGCGTGCTTGCTGCCCACTTAGGATCTCCAGGCAGTTCTCAGGGCTGTATGCTTGCACCCTTTTGAGCTACTCTCCATTGCTGACCTTCGTATGATCTCTGGGAAGACTGCTTTCTCTTGGCAATTGCCTAGGCCAAGAGTCAGTTAATTGAATGTGGTCGCTGTGGACGCAGCATGTCTTAGGTTTGATGGTGATTGGGTGGCCCACCTGTGGCCCAACCCAGCTTTTCAACCCAGAGTGCTACTAGTGGGGTTGTTTCTCCCGCCCTCTCATGCTTAAAGCCTTCTACCCTCCCCCACACACTTCTTCGGTGGCTGAGAGGCTCCTTAGTTGTGCTGGTAGGGCCTTTTAGGTTATATTGACTGTACGAGGTCTGTCCGCTCTTCAGACAAGCTTTTTGTGTTCTATGGGGAGTCCACAATAGGCAGGCCTGCCTCTAAGCAGCGCCTGTCCCATTGGATAGTCGACCTGATTACCTTCGCGTATATGCAGGTTGGAGCGGAACCATCAGTTGGGCTAGTGGCTCGCTCGACACGGGGATTGGCCACTGTGTGGGCGTTGTTTAAGGGTGCACCCCTGGAAAATGTATGCGCAACTGCTGGCTGGGCTTCTTCCTCAACATGTTCCTGTTTCTATAGGCTCAACCTGGCCTCATCAGTCGTTCCCTCATCTGTTCTGGGGGTCACAGCAGGTTCGTAAGTTGCATCTTAGTTTCCCTCATGTAAGCCGGCCTGTGTGCCTTGTGCTCGAAAGGTTTTTGTTTCAGGTCCGGTTACCTGTAGGAACTGGCTTAACTTGTGCACACTCAGTTAAGTACAGTAAAGAAGCCAAGCTCATCTGATTGTTTGTGCTTAATGGCGTGTTTGGAGCGTTGTGCCCCTTCGGCCTGTGGGTGACGCCACCTCCGTTCTCCTCAGGACTCATTTGGTATATGGTTGCCATGTGGTTACAGGTTCACGGAAATGAAATAAAGCATACATTTACGGATGTAAATGCGGTTTTATGAATGAAAGTGAACCTGTAACCATTCATTGTCCTTCGTCGGTGGAGGCAAGCTCCTCCCACTCATTAGAAAGAGGAAGAATGGGTGGATGCAAGGGGTACATATAAGGTGTCCATCCACAGAGGTGATTAATTTGGTATAATGCTCCTGATCCGACGATCATAGTCACGTGGTTACAGGTTCACTTTCATTCATAAAACCGTGTTTACATCTGTAAACGTACATTTTACGTAGGGGGATGCAACAATGCCACCTAGAGGAAGTCCTTGTTACTCTGGTATTTTGTTCAGATGCTAAACAAAAGTCTTAAGAGTTGGGGGTGCAGAATTGTGGATAATTTAAAAAGCCAACCGTATATTTGCATACATCATCATATTTTCAAAGCTTAACATCTTGTGTTTGGTAAGTATATCACAATGGCGATACTGTCGTGTTTTCTTATCCAGAATTTTGATGTATTGTTTATACAGGGATTCCAAGGGTTTCAGACATGACTTGACATGAAAGCATGTCTAAAGATATTTCTCCAACAGAGTGGATTATTACATAAAGAGGAAGGATACTGATCTCTGAAATGCTCATTCTGACTAGAAACAAGTCAATTAAGGATATCTAAAAATCCAGTTTAGCTGTTTAAAGGTCCCATACTGTCAATTTTGCAGAGATTCGTTTCAATTCTTCAAGGGTATATAAATATATTGTTAAAAAAAAAAAAAAAAACATTTCTGTGTTTTACAGCTCATCAGAAAAAGCCATGTGTAGAGCTGAGTATGAAGCAGAGTTTTCAGGCTGCTCTGACCCTAAACTGACTGGTAAAGGGTTTCTGAATGTATCAATCACAATGATACAGCAGTCAGAGTCTGTTTGATCTGCAAACTTTGAGAACTCAAAATCCAATCAAACTGGGATTTTGATGGGTGGCCAGGATACACAGAGATGCAACACTATTTATACAAATTTCAAAATGTAAGAATTATGAATCATCTGTCAATGATAGGACTGGAGTTTTTGTCTCCCTTTACGTCTCATGACTTTTTGTATTCCCCAAACCTCAACAGTGGCTCCTTGCAGTATCACCCTCTCTCTCACTCACACACCCTCTTATCCTCCAGGCCTCAGCACTACACTTCATTATTCTTGACCCTCCCTTCCTTCCTCTTTTGATATACCAACAGAGAACGCCCATGGTGGGCTTCAGTGGCCAAAGCAAAGGGACTGCCTGATCATCAGCTTCACACACACCCACACTTCCATAAAAGCCCCCAGTACCCAGCGATTCCTCAGAGGTCTCAGGCTGCATCACTGCTAGTATCAAGCAGTCATCCAGAGATTAGACATCATATCAGGAGTCACTATTCTGGATGAGAAACTGATGAAGAATGGACACTCCTGAATGGCCAGTCGCCCTTCTGCTGCTGCACCTCTTTGGTTCAGGTGAGGGAAATTACATGTGGATGAGAGCTATCAGAGGCATTTTTAAGAGATGATGCTATGAAATATAGTATAGAAACTGATCACTTAATAGAAAAAAAAAAGAGAGAAGAGCAACATAAATCATAAATAACCAAAATAAAGTTTCCAAAAGAGGATTTGTAGCCTTTAATAATGATGGGCTGTAAATGGAATATGGATGAAAGGGTTTTTCCATTTATGCATTTCAAATGAACTAAAGTCAGGGGGAAACCAGGTCAATTCAGGAAAAGATATTTGTAGCAATTGGGGGATTCTGAATTGTAAATGTGGGATTTGTGGTGATCGACAGAAGTGAATATTGATGGTAGCAAAATTACACAGTAGTACATGCATATCATATGCAGTATGGTTTAGCTGATGAATGATAATGTGGACAGTGTTATATAAAGTGTTGCTCTTTAGGTACAGTTTAATCTATTGTACCATACTTAAGGTTGACTGTTTAATTTCACACCATACTTCTGAAGATAATGCATCATATTCTGCTGACGTGGTAAAAATCACTCAGCCAGCTACAAGTAAAGAAACTAGTTAAAAATCAGTGCATCAATGGATAGAATAGAAATGTATAATGAATAATATTGAAGGGTAAATTTTGCAGAATAAGTAGCTTATGGAGCTAGCCCACACATGGTGAATGCAGGTCATGGATTGTAACAGTCTTTAAAAAAGATGCTGAGTTTTCCTTGAGTGCCTGGAACGTTTTTTGTTTGGTTTTTTTTTAGATTTTTCTTTGCAGATGCATCAGTCTGTAAACACAGGGACAGCTGGCTACTTGCTCACCTCACTCACTGTGCAGAGTGGCATGTGGGAAACATAACCATAAATTTTAACAGCCAGCACGCCTACCACTGGGTGGGATCATCTGATAGGCAGGAGAAGGGGTTCAGGGTTCGATGGAACAATGGTCGATTCAAAAGAAGAGCGAGTTCTTCTTACTTGGGCAGGGTGTCCTTCCTTCCTCAGAGGAACATGCTGGGTGTATTCTGTACGCTGTGAAACAATGGTTCACAATAGATCAGCTAAAAGGAGTATTATTTCACGAGATGGCAAAATTCAATTGACTCTTGGCTGTACTGTGTAAAGACTGCGGGGGAAAATGACTCACGGATTCATACAGCTTTATGGTGCCAAAATAAACACAGGAGATACACCCTTTTATTCACCATTATATTTCTGTGAGTGGATTTAATATTTGTACTTCCGTTCTACACAGCTACATAAGGATGTGAAAAAGTTGCCACTCGATTCCTTCTATTTTTGTGTGTAGCTCATATTTAAAAGTGTCAGTTTTTCAAGGACAATCATTGGATAGTCACAATCAGTGTGGCTTTTCACTGTTGGAATTAAATCACTTTGTGTGACAGTTGTCCTCACAGCCACAAGGGAGGGGCAAAACTTAACTGTAGGATTATTTTTCTTTTAAATTCTGAGGCACCAAGACTGCACAGCCAACCAGAACAAGACAAAATGTTATGCTGGAAAAAACAAAACAATAAAACATCCAACAAAAATGCAACATCATTTAAAACATTTAATAAGTAACTCATAAGACTGGCTTAAATATTAGGGGTAATAATTTGTACAAACAATTTTTATTAAAATATTACTAGAAAGTAAATTTACAAGTAAATTTTATACAGTAACAACCGTTTTTCTTAATGATGAAAAATGACTCATGCAGGTAACGGGTCAGCTCACCTGTGGTGCAACATTCTGTTTAGAAAACTTAAAACAGTTTAAATACAAACTTATAAAGCAAAAGGTTATAACAGATGAAAAACAGACAAATACAGTATCTCACAAAAGTGAGTACACCCCTCACATTTTTGTAAATATTTTATTATATCTTTTCATAGGACAACGCTGAAGATATGACACTTTGATGCAATGTAGTCAGTGTACAGTTTGTATAACAGTGTAAATTTGCTGTCCCCTCAAAATAATTCAATACACAGCCATTAGTGTCTAATCCACTGGCAACAAAAGTGAGTACACCCCTAAGTGAAAATGTCCAAATTGTGCCCAAAGTGTCAATATTTTGTGTGGCCACCATTGTTTTCCAGCACTGCCTTAACTCTCTTGGGCATGGAGTTCACCAGAGCTTCACAGGTTGCCACTGAAATCCTCTTCCACTCCTCCATGACGACATCATGGTGCGAGAGACCTTGCGCTCCTCCACCTTCCGTTTGAGGATACCCCACAGATGCTCAATATGCTCTATAGGGTTTAGGTCTGGAGATGTGCTTGGGCAATCCATCACCTTTACTCTCAGTTTCTTTAGCAAGGCAGTGGTCGTCTTGGAGATGTGTTTGGGGTCGTTATCATGTTGGACTACTACCCTGTGGCCCAGTTTTTGAAGGGAGGGGATCATGTTCTTCTTCAGTATGTCACAGTACATGTTGGCATTCATGGTTCCCCCAGTGAGCTGTAGCTCCCCAGTGCCGACAGCACTCATGCAGCCCCAAACAATGACACTCCCACTACCATGCTTGACTGTAGGTAAGACACAATTGTCTTTGTACTCCTCACCTGTTTGCTGCCACACACGCTTGACACCATCTGCAGGGATGAGAAATCCGCGGATTTGATCATGTCTAGGGTCATTCTCGTGAATCGTCTAAATTCGAGGAGAAAATTTTAGGGGGGGGGGGTATGTTATGACCGGCGAGTCATATTTTCGATCGGCTGCTAAAATCCACTGCGCAGAACGCGCTACCGAGCGAGATCAGTAATGTAATGTAACAAGGCCACTGATTGGCTGATACTTATTGAAGCAACCAATCGGCGATTTTGTTAGATTTCCTTTGTCATATCCAGCAAGTGCCTACAGGCATGAAAAGGAAGAAAAAAGGAAAGAGAAGGAAATGAAACAGAAAGAACTCAATCTTCAACATGATTCTATGGCAAGCAAGGCAGCCATGAAAAAGAACAGAGAAGCTGCAGCTAAGCAGGCACTGCTTGCCCACAGAAAATCAGAGAAGAGGAAGGCTACAGAACGGCTCCAGGCTTTGGTAGCCAAGAAGAAGAAATTGCACAATTAGATGTGAAGAATACATTGACTTGTACATAAGTTCATAAAGTAGTAGTACAGGCATGTAAATATGGAAGTGATATTTTCTATTTCTCAATCAAGTGTGACACTGAATCAAAACAGTATTGAACATGATTACACATGTGATGCAGCAGCAGATTAAAAAGGTAAACTATAAATGCATTTGTACTTACTTCTAACTTTAAATATAAGACCACATTTGAGCATTCTAAAACACCAAATTTCGTTAGCTTCTGGGGGGCGTTGCCCCCCTAGACCCCCCACCAAGGTTCCGCCTTTGATCTGACTTGGGGGCCTGTGTCCCCCAAGTCCCCCGGCTTACTTTCCTCTTTTTTTCCCAAACCCCATTCTCATCCCTGCGTCTGAGTCAAATAAGTTTATCTTGGTCTCATCAGACAACAGGACATGGTTCAAGTAATCCATGTCTTTAGTATGCTTGTCTTCAGCAAACTGTTTGCAGGCTTTCTTGTGCATCATCTTTAAAAGGGGCTTCCTTCTGGGACAGCAGCCATGCAGATCAATTTGATGCAGTGTGCGGCATATAGTCTGAGCACTGACAGGCCGACTCCCCCAGCCCTTCAACCTCTGCAGCAATGCTGGCAGCACTCATACAGTGGTGTGAAAAAGTGTTTGCCCCTTCCTGATTTCTCATTTTTTTGTATGATTGTCACACTTAAATGTTTCAGATCATCAAACAAATTTAAATATTACACAAAGATAACACAAGTAAACACAAAATGCAGTTTTTAAATGAAGGTGTTTATTATTCCCCTCATGGATCGTCACCTTATCATGGTGGGGGGTTTGCATGCCCCAGTGATCCCAGGAGCTATGTTGTCCGGGGCAATTTGCCTCTGATAGGGTCACCCAAGACAAACTGGTCCTGGGTGAAGGGCCAGACTAAGAACAATCCAACAGACTCTCATGATAAATTCTATATCAAGGATTCAGTGTACCCCGCCCGGTATGGGGTTACCGGGGCCCCACCCTGGAGCCAGGCCTGGGGGAGGGGCTCAAAGGCTAGCGTCTGGTGGCCGGATTTCCACCCATGGGACCTGGCCGGGCTAAGCCCAAAGGAGTTACATGGGTCCGCCCTCCATTGGGCTCACCACCTGCAGGAAGGATCATGGGGGTCCGGTGCTATGTGGATTAGGTGGCGGTCAAAGGCGGAGACTGTGGCAGACTGATCCTAAGCTTTCTAAACTGGCTTTTGGTACATGGAATGTCACCTCTCTGGGAGGGAAGGAGCCTGAGCTGGTGTACGAGGTTGAGAGATAACGGCTAGATATAGTCGGCCTCACCTCAACACACAGCTCCGGTTCCGGAACCAGTCTCCTGAAGAGGGGCTGGAGCTTGGCCTTTTCTGGAGTTACCCCGGGCAAGAGGCGACGAGCAGGGCTGGGTATTCTTGTATCCCCCCACCTTGCTGCCTCTATATTGGAGTTTTCCCCGGTGGACGAAAGGGTTGCTTCCCTGCGCCTTCGGGTTGGGAAATGGGTCCTGACCATCATTTGTGCCTATGCACCAAATGATGTTTCAGAGTACCCACCCTTTATGGAGTCTGTGACTGGTGTGCTGGAGGGTGCCCCTCTTGGAGACTCCATTGTCCTACTGGGGGACTTCAAAGCGCACGTGGGAAACGACAGTGAAACCTGGAGGGGGGTGATTGGGAGGAACGGCCTGCCCAATCTGAACCCGAGTGGTGTTCAGTTATTGGATTTCTGTGCTAACCACAGTTTGTCCATAACGAACACCATGTTCAAGCATAAGGGCGTCCATAAGTGCACCTGCCACCAGGACACCCTAGGTCGCAGGTCGATGATCGATTTTGTTATCGTGTCATCAGACCTGCGACCGTATGTCTTGGACACCTGGGTAAAGAGAGGTGCAGAGCTGTCAAGTGATCACCACCTGGTGGTGAGTTGGATCCGATGGCAGGGGAGGAAGCCATTCAGACCTGGTAGACCCAAGCGTGTAGTGAGGGTATGCTGGGAACATCTGGCTGAGGCCCCTGTCCGGGAGGTCTTCAACTCCCACCTCTGGAAGAACTTCAACCACATTCCAAGGGAGTCTGGAGACATGGAGTCTGAATGAGCCATGTTCTCCACCTCTGTTGTTGAAGTGGTGGCCCAGAGCTGCGGCCGCAAGGTGGTTGGTGCATCTTGTGGTGGCAACCCCTGAACCAAGTGGTGGACACCAGTGGTGGTGGGGGGGGCATTAAGCTGAAGAAGGAGTCCTATCAAGCTTGGTTGGCTTGAGGGACTCCCGAAGCAGCTGAGGTGTACCGGCAGGCCAAGCGGAGTGCAGCTCGGGTGGTTGCTGAAGCAAAAACCCGGGTATGGGAGGAGTTCGGTGAGGCCATGGAACAAGACTTTCGGTCGGCCTTGAAGAGATTCTGGCAAACTGTCCAGCGGCTCAGGAGGGGAAAGCAGCTCCCTGTCCACACTGTGTATGGCGCAGATGGGACACTGTTGACTTTGACTGGGGATATCGTCGGGCGGTGGAAGGAATACTTCAAGGATCTCCTCAATCCCACTGATACGCCTTCCACAGAGGAAGCAGGGTTTGGGGACGAGGGGGATGACTCGCCTATCATAGGGGCTGAGGTCGCAAAGGTGGTTAAAAATCTCCTTGGTGGCCGGGCCCCGGGGGTGGACAAGATTCGCCCTGAGTACCTCAAAGCCCTGGATGTTGTTGGGCTGTCATGGTTGACACGCCTCTGCAACATTGCGTGGAGGTCGGAGGCCGTGCCTTTGGCATGGCAAACTGGGGTGGTGGTTCCTCTCTTCAAAAAAGGGGACCGGAGAGTGTGCTCCAACTTTAGAGGGATCACACTCCTCAGCCTCCCTGGGAAGGTCTATGCCAAGGTACTGGAGAGGAGAGTCTGGCTGTTGGTCGAACCTCGGATTCAGGAGGAGCAATGTGGTTTTTGTCCTGGCCGTGGCACATAGGACCAGCTCTTTACCCTCTCGAGAATTCTTGAGGGTTCATGGGAGTTTGCCCAACCAGTTTACATGTGTTTTGTGGACTTGGAGAAGGCATTTGACCGCACCCCTTGTGGTTTTTTGTGGGGGGTGCTTCGGGAGTATGGGGTATCAGGCTTGTTCTTACAAGCTATTCGGTCTCTGTACGACCGTTGTGAGAGTTTGGTTCGTATTGCCAACACTCAGTCGGAGTCATTCCCAGTGACAGTTGGACTCCGCCAGGGCTGCCCTTTGTCACCGATCCTGTTCATAATTTTTATGGACAGGATTTCTAGGTGCAGCCAGGGAATAGAGGGTGTCATGCTTGGTGACTACAGGATCTCATCTCTGTTGTTTGCAGATGATGTTGTCCTGTTGGCTTCATCCAGCAATGACCTACAGCTCTTGCTGGGACAGTTTGCCGCTGAGTGTGAAGCGGCTGGGATAAGAATCAGCACCTCTAAGTCCAAGTCCATGGTCCTCAGCCGGAAAAAGGTGAATTGTCCTCTCTGGGTTGGGGACAGGCTCCTGCCCCAAGTGGAGGAGTTTAAGTATCTTGGGGTCTTGTTCACGAGTGAGGGGAAAATGGAGTGAGAGATTGACAGACGGATTGGAGCAGCATCTGCAGTGATGCGGACGTTGTACCGGTCTGTTGTGGTGAAGAGAAAGCTTAGTTCTAAGGCAAAGCTGTTGATTTACCAGTCAATCTATGTTCCTACTCTCACCTATGGTCACGAGCTTTGGGTAATGACCGAAAGAACAAGATCGCGGATACAAGCAGCTGAAATGAGCTTTCTCCGTAGGATTGCTGGACTCACCCTCAGAGATAGGGTGAGGAGCTCAGTCATCCGGGAGAGGCTCTGAGTAAAACCGCTGCTCCTCCACATTGAAAGGAGTCAGTTGAGGTAGTATGGGCATCTGATTAGGATGCCTCCTGGACACCTCCCACTTGAGGTGTTTCAGGCACGTCCCACTGGGAGGAGACCCTGGGGCAGACCCAGGACTCGGTGGAGAGACTATGTCTCCCAGCTGGTCTGCGAACGCCTTGGTATCCTCTCTGAAGAGCTGGAGCAGGTGGCTGGGAGAGGGAAGTCTGGGCTTCTCTGCTTGAACTGCTGCCTCCGCGACCCGGACCTCCGGAAAAGCGGTAGAAGATGGATGGATGAATGGTGTTTATTATTAAGGGGAAAAAAATCCAAACCTACATGGTCCTGTGTGAAAAAGTGATCGCCCCTAAACCTAATAAATGGTTGGGCCACCTTTAGCAACAACTGCAATCAAGCGTTTGCGATAACTGGCAATGAGTCTTTTACAGCACTGTGGAGGAATTCTGGCCCACTCATCTTTGCAGAATTGCTGTAATTCAGCCACATTTGTGGGTTTTCGAGCATGAACCGCCTTTTTAAGGTCATGCCACAGCATCTCAATCAGATTCAGGTCAAGACTTTGACTAAGCCACTCCAAAGTCTTTATTTTGTTTTTCTTAAGCCATAGAGGTGGACTTGCTGGTGTGTTTTGGCTCATTGTCCTGCTGCAAAACCCAAGTGCGCTTCAGCTTGAGGTCACGAACAGATGGCTGGACATTCTCCTTCAAGATTTTTTGGTAGACTGCAGAATTCATGGTTCGATTTACCACAGCAAGTCTTCCAGGTCCTGAAGCAGCAAAACAGCCCCACACCAGCACACTACCACCACCATATTTTACTGTGGGTTTGATGTTCCTTTTCTGAAATACTGTTACTTTTACGCCAGATGTAATGGGACACACACCTTCCAAAAAGTTCAACTTTTGTCTCGTCAGTCCACAGAGTACTTTCCCAAAAGTCTTGGGGATCATGTTTCAACATGTTTTCTGGCAAAACTGAGACGAGCCTTTATGTTCTTTTTGCTCAGCAGTGGTTTTCGTCTTGGAACTCTGCCATGCAGGCCATTTTTGCCCAGTTTCTTTCTTATGGTGGAGTCATGAACACTGACCTTAACTGAGGCAAGTGAGACCTGAAGTTCTTTGGAAGTTGTCGTGGGGTCTTTTGTGACCTCTTGGATGAGTCGTTGCTGTGCTCTTGGGATAATTTTGGTCGGCCGGCCACTCCTGGGAAGGTTCACCACTGTTCCATGTTTTCGCCATTTGTGGATAATGGCTCTCATTGTGGTTCACTGGAGTGCCAAATCTTTAGAAATGGCTTCATAACCTTTTCCAGACTGTTAGATCTCAATTACTTTTGCTCATTTGTTCCGAAATTTCTTTGAATTGCAGCATGATGTCTAGCTTTTGAGGATCTTTTGGTCTACTTCACTTTGTCAGGCAGGTCCTATTGAAGTGATTTCTTGATTGAGAACAGGTGTGGCAGTAATCAGGCCTGGGTGTGGCTAGAGAAATTGAACTCAGCTTTCCAAAGATGTGATAAACCAGTTAATTTATGTTTTAACGGGGGGGGGGGCATTTTTTCCACACAGAGCCATGTACGTTTGGACTTTTTTTGAACCTTTAATAATAAACACCTTCATTTAAAAACTGCATTTTGTGGTTACTTGTGTTATCTTTGTCTAATATTAAAATTTGTTTGATTATCTGAAACATTTAAGTGTGACAAACATACAAAAAAATGAGAAATCAGGAAGGGAGCGCACACTTTTTCAGACCACTGTACGTCTGTTTTAAAAACACAACCTCTGGATGTGATGCTGAGCATGTGCACTCAACTTACAGTATTTGGCCGACCATGGCGATGCTTGCTCTGAGTGGTACCTGTCCTGTTAAACCACTGTATGGACTTTGCCACTGTGCTGCAGCTCAGTTTCAGAATGCTGGCAATCTTCTTATAGCCTAGGCCATGCACAATTGGGACATTTTAACTTAGGGGTGTACTCACTTTTGTTGCCAGTGGTTTAAACATTAATGGCTGTGTTGAGTTATTTTGAGGGGACAGCAGATTTACACTGTTATACAAGCTGTACACTGACTACTTTGCATTGTATCAAAGTGTCATATCTTCAGTGTTGTCCCATGAAAAGATATAATAAAATATTTACAAAAATGTGAGGTGTACTCACTTTTGTGAGATACTGCAAGTAAAATACTTAAACCTAAAACAAGCACTGCCCGAGGGTATGCTGAGAGATTCATTCCCTTATGGGGGACATATGAAGCACACGTTGACAGTTCCCTGAGGTCTTTTTTTTAAACTTTGTTTATTGGTTAGTTTTTCAATACAAGTACATCTCAAAAAATTAGAATATCATGAAAAAGTTCAATTTTTTTGTCACTCATTTCAGAAAATGAAACCCACATATTGTTTTGATTCATTACACAGACAGTGATATATTTCAAGTGTTTATTTATTTTAATTTTGATGATTATGGCTTACAGCCCATGAAAACTCCAAATTCAGTTTCTCAAAAAATTAGAATATTGCATAAAATTAATTAAAAAAAAATAGTTTTTTAATACAAATGTGGATGGACTGAAAAGTACTGTATGTCCATGTACGCACTCAATACTTGGTCAGGGCTCCTTTTGGATTAACTACTGTATCAATGTGGCGTGGCGTGGAGGTGATCACCCTGTGACACTGCTGAGGTGTTATGAAGGTCCAAGTTGCATGAGCATGAAGTGCTCTAAAATTTCCTGGTAGACGACTGTGCTGACTTTGTTCTTGATAAAACACAGTGGACCAACACAAGCAGATGACCTCTGTTCAGATAAAAGTGAATTTTGCATTTCATTTGGAAATCAAAGTCCCAGAGTCTGGAGAAAGAGTGGAGAGGCACAGAATCTAAGTTGCTTGAGGTTTAGTGTGAAGTTTCCACAGTCAGGGATGATTTGAGGAACCATGTCATATGCTGGTGTTGGTCCACTGTGTTTTATCAAGACCAAAGTCAGCGCAGTCGTCTACCAGGAAATTTTAGAGCACTCCATGCTTCCCTCTGCTGACAAGCTTTATGGAGAAGCTGATTTCATTTTCCAGCAGGATTTGGCACCCTCCCACACTGACAAAAGTATCAAAACCTGGTTTAATGACCATGGCGTCACTGTGTTTGATTGGCCAGCAAACTCTCCTGACCTAAACCCCATAGAGAATCTATGGAGAATTGTCAAGAGGAAGATGAGAGACACCAGACCCAACAATGCAGACGAGCTGAAGGTCTCTATCAAAGCAACCTGGATCTTCATAACACCTCAGCAGTGCCACAGGCTGATCACCTCCATGCCACGCCACATTGATACAGTAATTCATCCAAAAGGAGCCCCAACCAAGCATTGAGTGTGTACATGGACATACTTTTCAGTTGGTCCACATTCATCTTCTTCTTCCACTTAATCCTTTTCGAGTCGCGGGGGTCTGGAGCCTATCCCAGCATCTTTTGGGCGAGAGGCAGGGTACACCCTGGACAGATCGCCAGTCCATCGCAGGGCTAACACAGAGAGACAGACAACCATTCACTCTCACAGTCATACCTAAGAACAATTTAGAATCCCCGGTTGGATCCCAATTAACCTAACTTGCATGTTTTTGGCACGTGGGAGGAAACCGGAGAAATCCCGGAGTAAACCCATGTAGACACAGGGAGAACATGCAAACTCCACACAGATCACCGTTGGTTGGGGGCTGGGATCGAACCCAGGATCCCCACGGCCATGGGTGAGTTGCTGTGCTGCCGCAGTGCTAACCACTCCGCCACCACGCCGCCCATAGTTGGTCCACATTTGTATTAAAAAACTGTTTTTTTTCATTAATTTTGTGTAATATTCTAATTTTTTGAGAAACTGAATTTAGGGTTTTCATGGGCTGTAAGCCGTAATCATCAAAATTAAAAGAAATAAACACTTGAAATATTTCACTCTCTGTGTAATGAATCTCTATAATATATGGGTTTCACTTTCTGAAATGAGTGACAAAACACATTGAACTTTTTCATGATATTCTAATTTTCTGAGATGTACCTGTATAATCCACACCTGAACCAAGTCACAACAGGTAATGCAGCATACCAAAATGTAAAATTTTGACATGTGATGATGTTACACTTTAAAAAAGTATGCAGAAAACCATTAAACTGTGGAGAAAGGAAGCAGGTGAGGCAATGAGCTGGACAACACAAGAACTTTATTCTTTCTCTAACATTCAGTACAAAAAGCTCTCCCAGGTCTCTGTGCATTCTCCTTTTATACCTTTAATTCCATGCATTGAGACCTGGACTTTCCAACCATAATACATTGCTTGGAACAAAGACCTGTGTGGCACATTAACATAACATCACACTGGCACCGCTTCTCACACCCTTCTTCTTCCAACAGCTCCGGCATTCTCTCCCCGGGGGGGTGAATAGTCCTTACTGTCCCGACTGAGAGCCCCCGGTAACACTTCCTCCTGCAGTTCATTGTTCCCCCATTCCCCAGCTGCCTTCTCTGGGTGGAGAATCCCCCAACCGTACCACTACACAGCCCCCCCCCCCTCCCCGATCACCCAGAAGGGGCAATAACCCCCCCCCCCCCCGTCCTTTGGGCTTGAACTGGCGCCCATAGTGGCTGTCGTGGGGGGATGCTGATCCAGTAGAAACACCCTGCTGGTGAGGTGTACAGGAGGGCACGTCAATCTGTGGAGAGAAAAAAGGAGGGGGGAAAACACATTAGCTTCGCCTGCACAGGTCCCAACTAAAGGAACATCAACTTGTGGGGCCGCCAACGGTGGGCGCCCACGCCAGGGAGCCTGGGCCAACACCACCTGCTCGTCTGCCAACACAAAAGTGGGCTTCAGCCTGTCGATGCAGACGGTCTCCCTACACCCCCCCCCCCCCCCAAGTCTAACACAAAATGCTTCGCCCTTGGTTCCAACACCCTGAATGGTCCGTCGTACGGTGGGTGCAGCAGGGTCCGGTGCGCACTGTGCCTGACAAAAACAAAGCTGGCGTTCTGTAAACTCTTGGGGACAAAAATGCGGGAAAAACAATGGTGGGCCGGGCCTGGTACGTTAAACGCCTCCGTACTGTGCAAAAATTGCACTGGCGGATCAGCCTCAGGTGTGGGGATTTCCGGTAAAAACTCTCCGGGGATCCGCAGCAGCTGAGAAAAAATGAGTTCTACCAGGGAGGCTGCCAAATTCTGCTTAGGCGCAGAGCGCAACCCTAAAAGAACCCAGGGCAGGCCCCCACTAGCTTCACCGAAGCATGCAAGCCCAGATGCGAAAGAGAGTGAACTGACTCAAAAACGTGATGGTGCTGACAGCTCTGAACCACCGGGTGCGGGCGGCCAGTGGAGACGTTGCAGAGCAAGGGAGGGCACCCCTCTTGCACCACCTTGCTCTCCAGCAGGGTCCAGTGCATGCTCCAGTCTGCACCCAGTAGGCGCAGACTGGAGCATGCAAATGTCTGCGTCCCTGGCTTGCTCCGCGGCCATAGCAGGGAAATCTATTCCCATGTATACCGGGGAGACTAATGCGCGCAACAGACAATCGGCCACGACATCAAGCTTACCGGCAATGTGTTGAATGTCGGCTGTAAACTCCGAGATTGCGGCCAAATGCCATTGCTGCCAGGCCCACCATGGTTCCGACACCTTGGACATCGTGTATGTCAGCGGTTTATGGTCCACAAACCCGGTGAACTCACACCCCTCTAGCCAAAACTGGAAATGGTACGTCGCCAGGTGTAGAGCCAACAACTCTCTGTCAAAAGTGCTGTATTTGCGTTTCTTGTTGCGCAAAGTTTGACTGAAAAATGCAAGCCGCTGCCACGCACTGGAGACATACTGCTCCACCACTGCTCCTATGGCAACATCAGATGCGTCCGTAGTGAGCGCTATTCGTGCCGATGGATTCGGATGTGCTAGCAACGCAGCATCTGCAAGCACTGTTTTGGCTTTTGTGAAAGCCTGGACTTGCTCGGGAGTCCAGTCGATGGTTTCCACGGGCTTCTTTTTTTTTAGCACGGCATACAACAGCTGCATCAGCTGGGCTGCATGGGGAAGGAAACTGTTATAAAAATTAACCATTCCCAAAAACTTCTGTAGTGCTCTCACTGTCTACGGACATGGAAAGTCTGACACAGCGTGCACCTTATCCAGTAACGGAATCGCGCCCGCCGGTGAAATGCGGTGGCCCAAAAAATCAATCACTGGCACACCAAACTGACACTTCGCCAGGTTAACTATCAGCCCATGCGCTTCCAACCTCTGGAAAACCATCTTGAGATGGGTGATGTGCTCCTCCTCGGATACGCTAGCTGCTAGAATGTTGCCTAAGTAGACAAAAACAAAGGATAAGTCACAAAGCACTGCGTCCATCATTCTCTGGAAAGTCTGTGCCACACCTTTTAATCCAAATGGCATGTGTAAAAACTCGAGAAGGCCGAAAGGAATTATTACCACTGTTTTCGGAACATCTTCTGCACGCACCGGGACCTGGTGGTAACTGTGGAACAAAAGCGGAGCATCCTCTTTAGAAAAAACCCGCCTCGGCCAGGTGTACAGAAAAATCCTGAATGTGCGCGATAGGATACCGATCGTGTTCCATGGCATTGTTCAAGCAATGGAAATTGCTGCACGGTCGTCATGACCCGTCGGCCTTAGGCACCATGTGAAGCGGGGATGCCCACGAGCTGTTGGAGCGCCTGACGGTGCCCAACTGCTCTAAGTTGGCAAACTCCTCACGCACGCTGGCCAGTTTAGCAGTGTGCAGGCACCAAGGTTGCGCAAACACCGACGGGCCTTCTGAAGTTATAAAATGTTTGACCCTGTGTTTCGCTATTGTAGCCGAAAAAGTCGGGACCGTAAGTGCTGGGAACTGTGCGAGTAAATGTTGGTACTTACCCCCTGGAGCTATAACGTTAGCCAGTGTTGGTGACCCAGCTCCCTGAGTTGTGCAGAGCAGTGAGGTAAAAGTGACAGCATCTACTAATCGCCAATTAGCAACATCGACTAACAACCCATAAGCGCATAAAAAATCTGCGCCTAAAATGGGGGCAGAACATGCACCTGCCACAAAGTCCCACTGAAAATTGCGTCCATGCAAGCATATCATCAGTGTCCCTTTGGCAAAAGTCCTGATGGTGGATCCATTGGCAGCCATGAGCTCAGGACTACTGCCTCCTGTCACCCTGTCTGCATTGACAGGCAGGATGAGGCTCTTCTGGGAGCCGGAGTCCACCAGAAACCGTCTCGCCGAACATGTGTTTGTGACATAAAGCAGCTTGTTCCTTTCACCAGCAGTTGCAGCTGCAACTGAGTGCCGAACGTGCTGTCTTCCAGGCTTCTTGAACTGGCATGGCAGCAAACAGCGTTGGGCATCTGAGCCGAAACGGCAATGATAGGAACAGATCGCCCCATTCCTGCATCCTTTGGCGTTTGTCCGAGCTACCACCAATGGCTTCTCGATCTCACTGGAGTCCCTCATGGATGTCGGTGCCACTGCATGCATGCTGAGAGCTCTGGTTGCTAAAATTATGCAGTCCGCTTCCTGCGCCAGGGTGCGGTAGTCCTTGGACACTAGCAGTGGCAAGTTGGCCAGGATCGCCCTCGCTGTAGCCAGTAGGTTCCTGAGGAACAAGTGGGCGAACAGGAAAGATTCGTCGTTCTTCCCCCTCAGTGACAATATGCTCTTCATGAGTTCCACAGCTGATCTGTCACCTACTGTAACTCTGAACGCGTTAGGAGTCTCTCTGCCCTCTCACAGTCAGACAGGGTATAGCGCTGGAGTAGAATCTGCTTGAGCGCTTCATATTTCCCCTGAGCCGGCGGCTCCTGGAGCAGGCTTGTCATCTGTTGCATGGCACGCGCGTCCAGCACAGCAACCACATAGCAATATTTTGTGTCGTCCGTTGCTATCCCGTGGAGTGCGAACTGGCCTTCTATGTGCAGGAACCATGCGGTCGGGCTGTGAAGCCAGAAGTCTGGGAGCTTGACTGAGATAGCGCGAGGAGCATTGGTGCTCTCCCTCCAGGTAGTCTCCAGGGTGGTGCTCGGCTCGCTGTCCATGGCACGTCTTGAGGTCTCCAATGTGGAGAAAGGAAGCAGGCGAGGCAACGAGCTAGACAACACAAGAACTTTATTCCTTCTCCAACATTCAGTACAGAAAAAGCTCTCCCGGGTCTCTGTGCATTCTCCTTTTATACCTTTAATTCCATGCATTGAGACCTGGACTTTCCAACCATAATACATTGTTTGGAACAAAGACTTGTGTGGCACATTAACATAATATCACACTGGCACCGCTTCTCACACCCTTCTTCTTCCAGCGGCTCCAGCATTCTCTCTTCTCCCTGAGGGGCGAATAGTCCTTACTGTCCCGACTGAGACCCCCTGGTGACACTTCCTCCTTCAGTTCATTGTTCCCCCTTTCCCCGTACCACCACAGAACCAAAAAAAGAAACAAAACCCACAGGTTAAACTTTGAACATAACCCCCCCCCCCCCAAAAAAAAAAAAAAAACTAAACTAAACAAACAAACAAAAACCAGTTTTCAAATAAATGTAAAAAAATTATAAATATTATATTCAGCCAGCACACCAAACAGAGTTGAAAAAAGGAAACTAAGAGTAGCCACCTCAACCGTGCTTTATCCAAGAGAGGCAATGGAAAAGAGAAGGAAAACTAGATCAAACTGTCAGACAGGGATGGACAAGAAGTCTGTGTTCTCCGTCAGGTCAAAAAAAGGCCCCCATATATTCCAGAACTTGTCCGAAAAATTCCTGAGAGAGAATCTAATCTTCTCCAATCTCCAGTTTAACAAAATAAAGTGAATCTTTAATCCATTGAGTGTGTGATGGAGGCATTGGAGATTTCCATTTAATTATAATTAGCCTCCTAGCCAGGAGAGTCATAAAGGCTAGAGCGTCCCATTTGGCAGCTGACAGAAAAGACAAACGGGGAAAACACCAAACAAGGAACCAAGAGGATCCAGTTGGATGTCTACCTTCAGGATCTTAGATAGTGAGGCAAAAATTTCTGTCCAATAAGTATATAGGAAGGGGCAAAGCCAGAACATATGTATTAAACTGGCTGGAGCTTGCTGACAGCAATCTCAAAGAGGTGAAACATTTTCAAACATCTTGGAAAGGCGAACTTTAGTGAGGTAGACACGATGCACTATCTTAAAATGTATGAGGTTGTGTCTGGTACAAATGGATGATTTATGGACACGCATCAAAATCTCTGACCAAAATGAAGTGATATTGACATACCCAAGTCTTCCTCCCAGCGCGCTTTTAAAAAATGTAAAGGTTCTATGCACAGCAGGTTGATGTGGTTATAAAATAATGAGATTGCACTTTTCAATGAGGAAAGTGGTTCAAAAAAAGAATCTAAGGCCATAGTTTTGGGAAGATTGGGAAATGTAGGAAAAACATTACTTATAAAACTTCGGGCCTGTAAATAACTAAAAAAAGTGGGTCTTGGGCAGAGAGAATTTTTCATAAAGTTGTTGGAAGGATGCAAAAATGTTATTTAGATATGTCTTTAAATGCATTAATGCCATGGTTTGACCACAAGGTGAATGCCCCATCTATTAAGGAAGGAGAAAAAACTTGGTTGGCCGTTAAAAGAGCAAGGGTAGAAAAGGACTGCAAACCAAAATAGTCTTTAACCTGAGCCCAGATCTGTAAGGATGATTTAACAATCACATTTTTAGTGTAGGGAGAGGAATTACTGTCATGTATCTGAGCTCAGGTTTCCTCTGAGCTCAGATCCTCGCTTTATTTCTAGTTTTGTTTATCTGTTAGTCTATTTTGTAATCTGTTGTATATGTTTGGTATGTTCTATTCCATGATCATCTCCCTCCTCATATCACAGACACACTCACCAGTTGTTCGCTGTTGCCTTCCAGCTGCGAGCAGTTGATAATTAGGTCACCTGTGGAGAGCGTGAAAAGATGAGGCTGAATTTATTTCTCAATTCAGGTTTATTAACATTCACGTATCTCCAACATCCTCTCAAACAGAAAAGAGACCCATCCTCCCACATCAGTCCCTTTTATACCTGGGACATCAAAGTACAGAGTCACATTGTCTTTAATCCCAAGACACAATACATCATCCCCCAGGTCTTCTCCTCTCCACCTAAAATCCTGGTGGTCAGGAAGTCTCTCAAGGCCATCTCAAAAGATCACATTTCGCACCCTCCTGTTATCCCCAGGAGACCCAGACTTATTGTTCATTCTGAGACGTGGGCAACAGTAATATACATATGCAGCCTAAGCAACTCAAATATGTGTGCCACATGACCCCCCCCCCCCCAAACGTCCAAGATGAAACAATACAAGACAGTCTGCACATCATGATAAAATCACAAACATCAGTCCACGTGCTGCTTGGGCTTCAACCGTCTTCCAAACTTGCTGTATGCGGGCTTTACCACTCCCGCGGCGCCATCCTGCTGTGAATCTGCTATCTGAGGATGAGAACTGTTAGTCAATCCCTGTGGGGGCTCTGGGGCATGCTCCCTGGGAGGTCTGCCACGTCGAGGAGCTCTCACCAACGGCACAGCCTCGTCAGCCATCACAAAAGCAGGTTTGAGTCTGTCTATGCCAATTGTTTCCCTCCTGCCTCCCAAATCTAGCAAAAAATGCTTATCACCTGTTTCCAGCACTCTATATGGGCCATCATAAGGAGGTCGCAGGGTTGGGCATTGAGCATCGTGTCTGACAAAAACAAACTCGGCATTTTTTAAAGCCTTAGGTACAAAAACGCGTGGAAAAGTGTGATGAACGGGGCCTGGAAGCGTGCTCGCTCCCGTGTCGCTCAGTAACCGCTGAGCAGGGGGGGCACTCCGGCGCAGGATTATCTGGGAGAAACTCCCCAGGTAGCCGAAGCGGCTGCGCAAACACCAACTCAGCTGGGGAGGCTTTTAAATCCTCTTAAGGTGCAGAACGCAACCCCAATAAAACCCACGTTAGTCTATTTACCCAATTTGCATCTGTAAGCGACGCTCTGAGGGCTGCTTTCAATGACCTATGGAAACGTTCGCATAAACCATTAGCCTGGGGGTGGTACGCGGTAGTGCGGTGGATCATTACCCCCAGGCTGCGGGCCATCGCCGACCAAAGCTCGGAAACAAATTGAGGACCTCTGTTGGATGTAATATCCGACGGAACTCCAAAACGCGCTACCCAAGGCATTTAAAAACGCGCGCGCCACCTCCTCGGCTGTGGTTGATGCCAGTGGGACCACTTCAGGCCAACGCGTGGTGCGGTCCACTGTTGTCAAAAGATGTGTGCACCCCTGTGACGGCGGGAGGGGGCCTACGAGGTCAACATGCACATGATCGAACCTCTTAGCCAGGATGTGAAATGACTCTAAGGGGGCTTTAGTGTGTTTGTGTATTTTGGCCCGCTGGCAAGCCATGCAGGCTCTTGCCCACTCCTTAACGTGTTTGCGCAGGCTTGGCCACACAAACTTCTCTCCTACCATTTTGACCGACGCGCGCACCCCCAGGTGCGCCAGAGAGTAAATGGAGTCAAAAACACGGCGGCGCCACGCAGTCGGGACCACCGGGAGCGGTCGCCCGGTGGAGACGTCGCAGATTAGTGGGGGCATACCATTTTGCAGCACCCTGCTCTCCAGCCTTAACCCTGTTGGTCCAGACTGGAACGCACACACGTCCGCATCGCTAACTTGATCCGCGGCCATGGCTGCATAATCAATCCCCACGCTGACTGGGGCCGCGCGTACTTCCGCGCTGCTAGTTTGCTCCGCGGCCATGGCAGTATAATCTACCCCTGTGCGGACTGGAGCAGTTACGGCGCGCGAGAGACAGTCTGCCACCACATTCACTTTACCCGCCACGTGTTGAATATCGGTAGTAAACTCTGAAATTGCAGCCAGCTGCCTCTGCTGCCGGCCTGACCACGGTTCCGCAACCTTGGCCATCGCAAAAGTCAGCGGCTTGTGGTCGACGAACGCGGTGAAACGCCGACCTTCCAGCCAGAACTGGAAGTGGCGAATGGCTAAGTGGAGCGCCAACAACTCCCTGTCGAACACGCTGTATTTTCGCTCGGCATCGCGCAAAGTCCTGCTGAAAAAGGCAAGCGACTGCCAAGCCCCGGCCACATGTTGCTCTACTACCGCACCTATGGCCACGTCTGACGCGTCAGTAGTGAGCGCTATGCGGGCCGTTGGGTCTGGATGTGCCAACAACGCGGCGTCTGCCAGGGCTGTTTTGACCTCGGAAAATGCGTGCTTAACATTCACATATCTCCAACATCCTCTCAAACAGAAAAGAGACCCATCCTCCCACATCAGTCCCTTTTATACCTGGGACATCAAAGTACAGAGTCACATTGTCTTTAATCCCAAGACACAATACATCATCCCCCAGGTCTTCTCCTCTCCACCTAAAATCCTGGTGGTCAGGAAGTCTCTCAAGGCCATCTCAAAAGATCACATTTCGCACCCTCCTGTTATCCCCAGGAGACCCAGACTTATTGTTCATTCTGAGACGTGGGCAACAGTATCAGAATCAGAATCAGAATCAGATTTATTGCCATTGTTCATGTAGTACACAAACTAGGAATTTGTCTTGGTGCAATGCTGCAACATTAAACATGATAAAATAAAAGAAATAAACTATACATGCAATAAACTGTAGAATAAGAATGAGTAATACTAGTCAGCAGTTTAAATATATTAGCGAGCAGCAGATAATGTGGAGAACCATATAGTGCAGTCGGTAATGCAAGAAGAAAACAGTGATGATTGACATGAGTCTGATTGAGCTGCTGTACATAGTGCACGAGAGTCAATAAGTCACTTAGTGTTCAGCAGTCTGATGGCAGAGGGGAAGAAGCTGTTCATGTGATGGGAGGTTTTAGTCTGAATGGACCGAAGTCTTCTACCTGAGGGGAGAGGGGCAAACAGTATGTGACCAGGGTGAGAAGGATCGGCTATGATCCGGCCAGCACGCCTCCGGGTCCTGGAGATGTACAGATCCTGGAGAGATGGGAGCTTGCAGCCGATCACCTTCTCAGCAGTGCGCACAATGCCCTGCAGCCTTAGTCTGTCCCTGGCAGTGGCTCCTGCGTACCACACGGTTATGGAGGTGGTGAGGATGGACTCGATGATGGCTGTGTAGAACTGCACTAACATCTTGGTGGGTAGCTTGAGCTTCCTCAGCTGCCGCAGGAAGAACATCCTCTGCTGGGCCTTTTTGATGAGGGAGCTGATGGTCGGCTCCCACTTGAGGTCCCTGGTGATGGTGGTGCCTAGGAAGTGGAAGGAATCAGCAGTGGTGATGGGAGAGCCTGTGAGGGTGAGGGGGGGCAGAGGGGTTGTGACTTTCCTGAAGTCCACAATCATCTCCACTGTCTTCAGAGCGTTCAGCTGCAGGTTGTTGTTGTTGCACCAGGACGCCAGCTGGGCCACCTCTCTCCTGTAGGCGGACTCGTCGCCATTGGAGATGAGCCCGATGAGGGTGGTGTCGTCCGCAAACTTGATCAGTTTGACAGACTGGTGGCTGGAGGTGCAGGAGTTGGTATAAAGGGAGAAGAGTAGGGGGGAAAGTACACAGCCCTGGGGTGATCCGGTGCTGATGCTAACAGAGTCTGAGACAGTCTTTCCCAGCCGCACATGCTGCCTCCGGTCCGTCAGGAAGTCGATGATCCACCTGCAGAGGGAGTCAGGCACGTTGAGCAGGGACAGCTTGTCCCGGAGCAGAGCGGGGCGGATGGTGTTGAATGCGGAGCTGAAGTCCACAAACAGGATCCTGGCGTAGGTTCCCGGGGAGTCCAGGTGCTGTAGGATGGAGTGGAGGGCCAGGTTGACTGCGTCGTCCACAGACCTGTTGGCTCGGTAGGCAAACTGCAGCGGGTCCAGGAGGGGAGTGGTGATGGACTTGAGGTGGGGCAGGACCAGGCGCTCAAAGGACTTCATGACTACAGAGGTGAGCGCTAGAGGTCTGTAGTCGTTAAGTCCAGTGATCCGTGGCTTCTTGGGGACAGGGATGATGGTGGAGGATTTGAGGAAGGTCGGCACGTGGCATAGCTTAAGGGAGGTGTTAAAAATGTCTGTGAAGACAGGAGCCAGCTCTTTCGCACAGTGTCTCAGGGTGGAGGGAGACACGCCGTCCGGACCGGGGGCCTTGCGCGGGTTCAGTCTGGAGAATTGTTTGAGCACGTCCTGCTCACTGATGACAAGGGCGGGGGGGAGGGGGGACGCCTTTGATGAAGTAGGGACCGTGGAGGCTGTGGAGCTGGAGGGAGGGGGGGAGTTGGACACAGCTGATGAGGTGTCAAAACGGGCATAGTGTTGGGACAGTCTTTGACGAAGGGCTTTGTCATCCTGACCTTTAGGAGCCTGAGGCCGATAATTGGTGATTTGCCTCAGTCCTCTCCACACAGAAGCCGAGTCGTTAGCAGTGAACTGCTGCTGGAGTCTCTCAGAATACACAGATTTAGCTCTCCTTAGCTCTCTGTTAAACCGATATTTAACCTCCCTGTAGCAGTCCCTGTCTCCACTTTTCAGCGCTGCTTCCTTCTCCTTCCTGATCTGTCTGAGCTTAGCAGTGAACCAGGGCTTGTCATTTGAGTACCTCACCCTGGTGCACGACGGAAGAATGCTCTCCTCACAAAAGTGGATATATGAGTTCACAGTGTCCGTGTACTCATCCAAATCATGCGTGGCTCCTTTAAACATGCCCCAATCAGTTATTTCCATGCACGTTTCCAGCTTCTCAGCTTCACTGGTCCATTTCTTCGTAGTGCTCACAACAGATTTAGTGAGCTTCAGTCTCTGTCTGTATGTGGGAATGAGGTGGACCATCACGTGATCAGATAGTAATATAACAATAGTTATATAGTAATAGTAATATACATATGCAGCCTAAGCAACTCAAATATGTGTGCCACACACCTGCCATTCGCAACTGCTGCTCGTTACTCTCCTTATAGACTGCTGTTCTCTCCATCAGTGTAGCAGTCACAATTGTGTTTAGACTGGACTAATCTCTCTATGGACAGTCCCCCCCTCCTCTTCTCCAGAGTTTTTCGCAACTCTGGAGACTCATCACTGTGCAAGTTATTCTTGCTGCCTTTTTGTATTGTCTACACAGTTATTTTTTGAATAGTTATGTTTTTTCTGTTAATAAATGTCCTCACTAGTGATGGCAGAAATGGAACGATCGAGAGATCGAATCATTTGGAACAACTGATTCAGAAAAAGAATTGATGTTTTGGAACATTTGAAACATCTCCCCACAGTGACATCTGGTGGCCAAATGTTATAATACTACACTGAACCAGTCAAGTGTTTTCAGGGCTTTATCTCAACGTTTCGTGTTTTGTTTGTGTTTCTAGTATTATTTGTCTGAAAATATATATTTTTTCAATTAGTATTTGTAGGGGGTGCTTGTTTACAAAATATTATTATTAATTATATTTATTGTAAATGATAATAAAGGTGTATAAATAATAAATGTATACTCATATGTGTATTAAAAGAACATGAATACATACCATAAACATTATGCTGGCCATGGCTTGAGTCAGCACTCGGTTGTGTTGTGCTAGGAATGCAGGCGTCAGCATGTTTTGTCCATAGGTGTCTCCACCTACTTGTTGTATTGCTACAAAATGCAAGATGTTGCATACAATGCATACATTTAACTTTTTTTCCCTCAAGAAAGTCATAGTGATCCCAAACAGCTGACCTGGGACGCTTTCTACCCCCATCCATCTCCAAATAATGTAAATCCAAAAGCAGCTCAGTACAAGACACTCAGAGAGGCAAGACTTCACAAACAAACTGCACTTCAGAGGAGCTTTGAAATGTTTCAGGCATGTGGGCTGATGAACCAGCAGCCAGTCAGGCAAGGACACAAGAAATTAGTATTTTACATATAAAGTATTTATGTAATACATAAATTGTGCATAGAATAGGCAATTTAATATTGTGTAATGGCAGCATTTTATTATTCCATTTGAGAAACGGGATAACACAATCACTGCATAAAACAACAGTGAAGTTTGAGAACAGTTGGTGATGTAATGGAACACGAAATGGAACAGTCACGTGACATCCTCTTTCTGATACAGACCTCGGAACAATGATTTTTATTTATTTATTTTGGATAGATTAAAAGTAAAGATTAAAAAGGAACAGAATAATATAACAAAGGGGAAAAAATCCAACAAGGTCAAATTAAACAATAACTCCTCTGATTATACAGTTCAACATAAGTTATCAGAAATGGGTGATGGCTGAAGCTGCAGCTTATATTGCAATTCAATTGCTTATATTGATTCAATTCAGAAGTTCCACCTAGGTTTCGGTACGCACTAAAACACTGTTTTGACTTTGCCATCACTAGTTTTCATATAATAGGCATTTTAATTTTGTGGAATGGAGGTCAGACATCATAGATAAAACTAGAGACACTTTAAATAACTGATTAAACTCATCACCTACACTAACACTAACACTTCCGGTGTTGCAAAATAATAAACCAAAATAATAACTTAATATTTTTGTTTTGACTATAAAACAATAAGAGCAAAATTAAACACAGGTATGTCCAAAAAATTGATAATATATTTTTTTCTACCTAAGTTTAGAAAAGGACAAAACAAAAATGAGACCAATTTTTTTTTTTTTCTGATTTTATTTTGAATTGGAATTACAAATGAAAGAACCATACACGGATTTGTATTCACTTGCAGAAACAAAAAGACTGTGACGTTTCAAAACAATTGGGGGCGGAATGGAACGCGATATGGAACAGTCACGTGACCATCATCCGGAACAGCGTTTCGAATCACAAGTTCCGCCTAGGTTCCGGTACGTTCCAAAACACTGTTTCGATTTTGCCATCACTAGTCCTCACTGCAGTCAAGCACTTGAGTTTGTTTTTGCCCCGGAGGGGCATTCATGAAAATTACTATTGAGAGGAGCATATAACAATGCCTTTAAGGACACAGGATGGGCAGAATTTACTTCAATCACAAACCAAGGGGGTGGCGAGTCATTGTCATCAAGCTGAAGCCAATAAATTAATGTTCTAATATTAGCAGCCCAATAGTAAAATCTAAAATTAGGCAAAGCCATCCCCCCATATGCTTCAGCCTTTGTAAGTATTGTTTACATAGCCTGGGAACTTTTCATTCCAAATAAATCCTAAGATGAAGCTATCTACTTTACGGAAAAAGGATTCAGGAAAGAAGAGGGGTATACATTGAAATAAATATATAAAGCGGGGAAGAATGTTCATTTTGACACAGTTGATGCGTGCCACAAAGGACACATTAAGCTGAGATCAACGCTCACAATCCTCCTGGATTTTTAATAACGGGGGCAAAATTAGATTTATAGAAATCATCAAATTTTAAAGTGACCTGTACACCAAGGTAAGTAAAACTGTGGTTGGCAACTTTAAAAGGAAAGGCCGATAACGGATACTCAATAGCTGCCTTATTAATAGAAAAAAAAATTATACTCTTATTCAGATTTAGCTTATATCCAGATATTTGACCAAATGCCTGAAAAATGGTGAGAGCAGCTGGGACAAAGGATGGTAAATTTGAAACTTATAAAAAAAGGTCATCTGCATAAAGGGAAACCTTAATTTCAACCCCGTTCCAAGAAATAACCGAGATCTGCAAATTAGTTTGGAGTGTTAT